>PVIH01030049.1:0-12703 GCA_004025045.1 Sigmodon hispidus
CCAGTGAGGGGCTGGGGTGTGGCTCAGTGGTAGAGCCCCTGCCTAGAATCCCCCAGTGAGGGGCTGGGGTGTGGCTCAGTGGTAGAGCCCCTGCCTAGAATCCCCCAGTGAGGGGCTGGGGTGTGGCTCAGTGGTAGAGCCCCTGCCTAGAATCCCCCAGTGAGGGGCTGGGGCGTGGCTTAGTAGTAAAGTATTTTCCTAGTGTTTATGAGGCCTTGTATCTAGCCTGCATTGAAAAAAAATAAAATGACCTCTTTTTTTTTTCACATTTTTATTGGTGTTTTGTCTGCATAGGTTCATGTGAGGGTGTTGTCTTTATTCATGTGGGCGCTGGGGACCCCCGCTCAGATCCTCACGCTTGTATAGCAAGCTCTTTTCCTTTCTTACTCTCTGAGGCTCCAAATTCATTTGAAGCTTCTCATAGATCTGAGGTATCTGCACTGGGATGACTGACAGAGTTCAGGGCGGAAGTGGGGGCCAATAAGGAACCAAATTGCTGGGGATGAAGACCACAGACATCTTTGTTTTACTTCAGTCCTGTGAGGACTGAGTCAAAGACTTATTAAGCCATTGTCCTAGCACTTTGTGACCTTTGACCTGCACAAGGAAGGGGAATCCCGAAGGGTGAGGTATAAAAAAATTCCAGGAGAGCTAGTAGCCATGGCCTGGATCTTTTCACCTCCAAAAATCCCCAGTCACAAGAGAAAATTTTTACTGGGAATATACAATGATCCTGCTTGTTTTGATTTTATTTATTTTTAAAAATTCATAATTTTTTATTTTATGTTCATTGGTGTTTTTCTTGCATGCATGTCCATGTGAGGGTATTAGATCCCCTGGAACTGGGGCTATACAGACAGTTGTGAGCTGCCATGTGGGTGTTGGGAATTGAACTCAGGGCCTCTGGAAGAGATTCCAGTGCTTTGAACCTCTGAACCATCTCTCCAGCCCCTATTATTTTTGAGACAGGGTCTCACTATATAGCTGTGGCTGTCTGGAACTTACTATGTAGACCAGGCTGGCCTCAAACTTACAGAGATCCTCCTGCTTCTGCCACCCAAGTGCTGGGCGTAAAGATGCGCACCACCGTGCCCAAATGTATTTTTATTGCTCCTATGATCTCCTTCCTTTCAGACCTGTGGGTTCTGATCTCAGCCCTCCTCCCACACAGCCAATCCTAGGTCTCCATCACTTACGTGCTCCATTCATAGCTGGTGGGCTTTGGTTTGCTCTGAGCATCACAGGTCAGGGTCACGTTAGTTCTGCCCGGATACCAGTTGCTATCATAGCCAGAGATGGACACATCAGGTGGATCTGGAGAGAATGGACAGTGAGGCTGAGATCTGAACAGTGTCTGTGGGGCCCTTCCCTCAGTAGCAGGAAGCTTGGTGGCCTTGGAGATCAGCCCATGATGGATAGGTCTGGGTATCCTTAGTTAGGGGGATACAAAGGGGATTTCTCACCCAGATCTTTCCCTTAACTATGTTTTCCTGGAACAGGCCCTGGTTTGTCTTGGGTGTCATGTGAGTGACCTTTTTGGACACTCCAAACACACAGGAGCATATTCAAGGCTGAAGAGGAGAGCCCAGGGTAGGCAGTGATGGGAAAGAAGGTGTATAGTGTCTTAAGAACTTGTATAGGAGCCAGGCATTATTCACAGCACTGTGAGGCTGAGGCAGGAGGATTTGGAGTTTGAGGGCAGCCTGGACTACACTGGGAGATCCTATCTCAACAGTATCTCAAGTAATCTTTCATTGATATTGTTGATGGACTTAATAGAGATAAGGTACAGGGCAGTAAAGTAGATGTTACTGAGTAGGGGGACTGATATGGGATGTCTTTCTGTATGCTTTGAATATCATTCTTTAATAAAGAGACTGTTTTGGCCTATGGCAGGCATCTTAGAAGTAGGCAGGGAAATCGGAGCATAGACGGGGAAAGAGGGTGGAGTCAGGGGAGACACATCCAGCCGCCCAGGAATCAGCATGTATAAGTAACACAGGTAAGCCACAGGCCACGTGGCAAGACACATTGTTGGAGATGGGTTGAACTGGGATGCAAGAACTAGCTAGCAATATGCCAGAGCCATCGGCCAAGCATAATAAAATTAATATGAGCCTCTGTGTGATTATTTGGTGCTAAGTGGCAGTGGGCTGTGAGTGGGACTGAATCTCTGGGCTAGGTCGGAAAGTTCAGACCAGAAACCTCTTGTTACGTGGGATAGCTTATTTCTTGGAGCGACAGGGCTTCTTGGATATTAGGAGGCAATATTAAGGTAAGGGTAGTAAGACGGATTGTGTGCATGTTTTTGTAGGGTATGTAGGAGCTTAAATCCCTATAATACAACATGGTAATCCCAGCCGCACAGACTCTCAGGGCTCCAGAGGCAGCTGGTTTGAGACATACAATTCTGAAGATTTAGTCTGGCGAGAACAAATGTAAGAAGATCTCACCAAGACTGAGAAATCATGAATATGATAATCTTGAGCCAGTGAACTCAGTGGGTGCCTGTCACCTGACCTCAGGCCTTGATTCTTACACAGTGGAAGGTGGGAAATGATGGGCTGCTTTCTATATACGCATAGCACATCTCCCCTAGACACATAAATACATACAAACATACATAAATATAATAAAAAAATTTAAAAATTAATATTTTTGGTCGGGTAAAGCTCATTTTGAGAGTTAACTGGGTTTAGGTTTGTTTCTGAGTGTGTCATGGCCGAGTCTGGAATCAAATGCAGACCCTCTGACCTTAGCCTCTTGAGTATTGGGATTCTAAGTGTGCATCAAACTTACAGGGTCTTATGTAGCCCAGGTTATACTTAAATGTGCTCCCATTGAGCCTTAGAATGACCTTGATCTTCTGTGTCCTGAAGTTCTGGGATTATAGGGGTGTGTTACCACACCAGGCTTGTGAGGTGCTGGAGTTCAAATTCATGGCTTTGTGCACACTAGGCGAGCGCTCTACCAGCTGAGTTAGGTCCCCAGCCCTGGATTAAGATGTTCATTAGGAAACCTGAAACATAGACAGAGCCAGAGAAATCTGAAGCAGACTCCCTGGCTCTGTCTATGTCGACAAGGCTTGACGGCTAGAGGAAGTGACCCTGAGCCCCAAGTGTGGGTCTCCATCCACAGAACACTGCTAATTACATGTACAGAGAAAGTAGACAGCACCAGGCGACTACCCTGGAGGACCAGGTGAACATCAGGTGAACAGTGGGTGTCTTAGAGAGCCAGAATAGAAAAAGTAAGGGGTCTACGTAGTAGAGAAAACGGCAGCTCCCCAAGCCAGTGGTCTTGCACCCCAAGGAGCGGGTGCAGATGGTGGATGAGTTAGTATAGACTGTTGGGAGATGGAGCCAGCCTGAGGCTCGTGCGCACGCGCAGACATACTCACAGACAGTGGAGAGGGTAACAGTTTGCAGGTCGGGATGTCGGAGGGTTTCATGTTCCACCTGGCAGGTGATGTTCTTGCCATCAGCCTGCCTCGAAGGCTCCAAGAGGAAGCTGTTGGTGACCGTGATGGTGCCCAGCTGGGGCCCTGGTTTTTGATCTTCATGGATGGTTCCATTTACATCTGAGAGCCACTTGATTTGAGGAGCAGGCCGACCGCCAGTGGAGATGCACTGAGCCACGACCTGCCGCTCTGAGGTAGGAGAGGGCGTCAGGGCCTTTGCCGTGGTCGTAGGTCGGGCTGCAAGAACCATTGAAAATACATCATTTCATAGGCTGCTCAGCAGCTGAAGAAAGTGAGCCCTTTACCCTTAATTTTTTTGCTATGATCTCACTGGGTAGCCCAGGTTGGCCTAGAACTCATGTGTCTCTAGCTTCAGGCTCCTAAGAAGCTAAAGTACAGGTCCCTGCTAATATGCTTGGTGTTTCAACGTATGGGATGGTCGATTTGAAATCCTAGCTCTGGGCAGGCAATAATGGTTCAATGGGTGAGTATGGCGATATTTTGTGTAGGCTTTAACAAATAAAGCTTTCCTGAAGATCAGTGGGCAAAGCCAGCCACTGTTATTCACAGAGGCTAGGCAGCACACACCTTTAATCCCAGCACTAGGGAGGTTGAGACAGGAAGTGATATGTCTGGATGGAGAAAGGAATATGCATTGGGAGGAGACGGGAGCTCAGACCTTTTGGCCTGAGGATTCCATAGAGGTAAGAAATCTCTGATGACTGGCTGCTTGGCTTCTCTGATTTTTCGGTATTTACCCCGATATCCAGTTCCGGGTTTTTAATTTAGACCAATTAGGATTCATGCTACAGATAAGGGTGCTTGCCACCAAACCCGTCATAGCCTGAGTTCATCCCCAGGATTCACTTGCTGTACCTTGTTCTCTGGCTACCTCGGGTATATAGCCACACTCAGAAAATAAATTAAATAAAATGAAAAAAAAAAAAAAATCTCAACTCTGTTCCTAAAGGGCAGATAGATGTAGACAAGTCTATCGGTCAAAAGAATATAATAAGAATATTATTATTATGTCATTGGGTGGTGGTGGCACAGACCTTTAATCCCAGTACTCAGGAGGCAGAGGCAAGTGGATCTCTGTGAGTTCGAGGCCAGCCTGGTCTACAGAGCGTGTTACAGGACAGCCAGAACTACTGTGATGGTTTGAAAGAAAATGTCCCCCAAAAGGAGTGGCTTTATTAGGAGGTGTGGCCTTGTTGGAGGAAGTGCATCACTGTGGGGGCGGGCTTTGAGGCCTCAAGCTTCCCTCAGGGTGACAGTCAGTCAACTTCTGTTGCCTGCAAGACGTAAGACTCTTAGCTATTCTTACAGCACCATGCTTGCACACTGCTATGCTCCCTGGCTCCCTATTCCTACAGCACCATGCCTACACACTACCACGCTCCCTGTCGTGATGTCGTGATGATAATAAACTGAACCTCTGAAATTGTAAATGGGCCCCTTCATTAAATGTTTTCTATGGAAGAGTTACCATGGTCATGGCATCTCTTCACAACAATAGAAATTCTAAGACAGCTATTATACCAAGAAATACTATTTCTAAAAGCCAACCAACCAACCAAACAAAAGAATGCATGAACCAAGCTGTCAGAATGGGAGGGAGAAGGAGTTAATGGGAGGTAGCTAAGTAGTTAAGGGCACTGGCTGCTCTTCCAGAGGACCCAGGTTCAAGTCCCAGCACCAGCATGGTGGTCACAACCAACTACAAGAAATCCAGCACCCTCAGAATCAGGCATGGACATATGTGAAGGAAACACTCACGCATATAATCTATATTAAACATAATGCTCTTTGGTACATAGCTCCATAAATATTATTGATTAAGAAAGGAGGGCTGGGGGCTGGAGATAGCTCAGGGGTTAAGAGCACTGGCTGCTCTTCCAGAGGTCCTGAGTTCAATTCCCAGCAACCACATGGTGGCTCATAACCATCTATGATGACATCTGGTACCCTCTTCTGTACACTGTATACATAATAAATAAATAAATCTTTAAAAAAAAAAAGAAAGGAGGGATGGCCAGGTGTGATGGAGCACCCCTTAAATCCCAGCACTCAGGAGGCAGAGGCAGGAGAATCTCTGTGAGATTGGGGCCAGCCTGGTCTACATGGTGAGTTTAAGGTCAGTCAGAGCAACACATTGAGACCACATCTCAGCAAGGTTTTGGGGGACTTGGGTGCAATGTCTGTAATCCCATCACGTGGGAGTAGAAGCTCAGGAGGTCAAGGTCATTCTCAGCTACATAGCAACTTGAGGGTTAGCCTAGGGTACATGGATCCTGCCTGGATCTTTTGACTCAGAGGGAGGATATGTCATGTCTCAAGGGTGTACCCAAATCTTCTTGCTTTTGGCTGGTTCCCTGCTCTTCTGCCCCCAGGGTTCCTTCTCCTCACCCCAACACTTACCAAGTACCCTCAGCTTGGTGGTGGCACTCTTGCTGCCATCGGGATATGTGGCAAACTGGCATTGGTAGTTGCCTTCATCTTCCACACCCAAGTTGGATATGGCCAGAGATGCGTTCCACAGCTCTTTGTCCATCTTGGTAGCCAAGAACTTCATCCTCTCGGAGTCCGTGATGCTGGGTCCCTTCGTGTAGTGGAACACAGCTACCGTGTGGAAGCCATTTTTAAGCTTTGTCCAGGTTACCTGGATGATCGACACATCTTTCTTCGCAGTCAGAGTACAGACCAAGGTGGTAGACCCACCCAAGATGCCAGTCACATTGGTAAGCACCTGAACAGCTGCATTGGAAACCGCAAAACCAGAGGTGTTATTTGTTCAATTCATTTATCTCAAAGATTTATGTATTACGTTGCTAGTATGTATGTGTATGCACCGCATGTGTGCAATGCCCATGGAGAGGCATTAGATTCCCTCTCCCCCAACTTGAGTTATAGATGGTGTGAGTTTCCATGTGGTTGCTGAGAACAGAACCCAGGTCCTCTGCAAGAGCAGCCAGTGCTTTTAACCACTGAGTTACTTCTTCAATTCCTTATTTTACATCATTATTACTTTATTATTATTATGATTATTTGAGAGAGTATATAGATCAGGCTGGCCTGTAATTCACCTGCTTCTGCCTCCTAAGTGCTGGGATTAAAGGTGTGTGCCACCACCCTGGACTAGAGGCATCACTTATGAATTGGGAAATGGAGGCAAAGAGGTTTTGCTTGGAGATCCCACAGGCATAAAATGACAAAGTGGATTTGAACCTGAGCCATTAATTGTCACTCCACAAGGCCCTCTATGAGACTCTGTCTTTAGCCCAACACATAGTAGGTCCCCAACATTAGCTGAATACAGTGTCAGGAATTCCCAATGACTTCAGAGTTAAGTTCTGAGAATCCAAACACTGCCATACAGAGCCATGAGTCACCACCTCTGCTTATAATTTTTTTTGAGTTGCAGCCCTGGGACAGCATGCCTCACCCTCATCTTCAGTGACCTGTGCTGCTGGGCCGCTCCGAAACGAAACAACGAAACAATGGAGCCAGTCCTTAGCTCAGCACAGAGCTCCGCACCGCACTCAGACGTGCTCAGTGACGCATGCAGTCTTTCACCAGAATCCCCGAGTGAGGAGTTGCTGGTTTCAGTCTCCAATATAGGAGAAAAAAAAAATAGTCACTGGGCCAGGGTTATTTCTAGGGGTACAGTCATGAAAAGCATTCCTCACAGTGTCATAGGTGTGGCCAAAATAGCTTACGGAACTTGAGTCCCTGATTGAGGAGTTGGATGTGGGGAGGGTGATCTTATTCCACAGGCAATCGGATTCCTCATCCTGCCCATTACCAGGATGGCCGATGTGGACTATCATTCTCGATTTTTCTAGAATCTGTGCCTCGAAATCCAGACCTAGGGCTGTGGTTGGGAAGAAGGGGTCAGATGGCTCAGATGGGTTAGGGATCTCCCAGATTGCTCACCGTTCTCGGGCGCGCCCCACGGCAGCGTTAGCAGTAGCAGCAGCAACCAGGCGAGACGGGTGTCGCGATCCATGTGATTCGGAAGCCGATCCAACTTCTCCTCGATCCACGGCAAGTGTCCAAGTGCCGAGGCCCTGGAAGCAGCGGAGCAGTACTGCCGACTGCGCGAGAATGCCAAGAGAATGCCTAGGCAGAGCCGAGGCTCAGATCTCTGCGCAGGCGCCGCCCAATTCCTGCGCGGGGGTGGGATGGGAGGTGGGGCTGGCATGCCTGCGCTGTCCTGCAAGCTGGCTCATTTCTAAGCTGAAGCCCGGGGACCGGTACTACCACAGGTGGGTCTGGGCTAAAGTGAGACCTTATTTCAACTAACAAATGGAAGAAGAGGAGGAGGAGGAGGAGGAGGAAGGGGGAGGGAGAGAAGAGGGAAAAGGGCGGAGAGGAGAGAGGGGAACAAAAGGAAACCAGGCCTGCTTGGAGGGCTGTGAAATATGCTTGAGGGCCTGACCAGGTCACCTGTCATTTCAGAGGTCCAGGGAAACGAGGCAGGAGGATCACAAGTTCAAAGTCATTTTGAACTACGGAGATAGTTTGAGATCAGCCTGGGCCATATGAGAGCATCCTGAAATTTTTTTTAATTAAATAGAATAAAGTTTATTTTTATTATAAGAACTAATAAAAAATAAATTTAAATAAAAATAAGTTTCATAGGGGAAAAAAGACTCTAAACCTAGAGCTCTGGAAGCAGAGGCAGAGCCTGGTCTACACAGAGAGTTCCAGGCCAGCCAACGCTACGTAGTGAAACCCTGTGTCAAAAAAAGAGGTGTAAGAAGCACAAGCTGGTGTTAAATTAAATTCTTGGCCAGAGGACCTCAATGCCTCACCCTCTTTAATATAGTTCCTCATGTTGTGGTGACCCAAAAGCCACAAAATTATTTTTGTTTCTACTTCATAACTGTAATTTTGCTAGTGTTATGGATCGTAATGCAGATACCTGATATACAGGATCTGATCTGCGACTCACATTGGGGTCGCTCCAGGCTAACACCGGATCTTCCTGACATCACCCAGATGCAGGAATGACAGGTATGTCCTACAAGAAATTAACCTCTCTGGGTTAATTTCTGAATGGGATCTGAGAGGCAGGTCTTCTGGAAATCTCTGGATTTTTTTCGAGTCCTGTGGCATTTCCAGACTGAGAGCCTGTGGTCACTGTGTTCCTCCTTAGACCACACTGTCATGGCCATGGGGTTCCCCTTTCCTAGGGTCTCCCCGGTGCTGGGGCAGAATTCTTAGTGAGTTGGAAGCCAGCTTGCTCTACAGATCTAGTTCCAGGACTGCCAGGGCTACACGGAGAAACCTTGTCTCAAAACCCGCCCCGCTCAAAGGAAAAAGTTTCACCAGTTCCTCTACTACTCTGTCCTGCAAACAGAGGTCAGGGTCTCTGGTCCTTTCCCACACCAGGCTGCTTAGTCACAGAGTTTCTGGCCCTGTGTGTGTCTTTCTTTTTGGCCTGACTTCACAGAGCTTTCCAGCTCACTGAAGTGAAAGATAAGATTAAAAAAAAAGAATCAGTTTCCTGGGAAGCTGACACCAACCAACCTTTACATTTTTCATTAAATTTTTTCTTCTTCTGTGCTTTAGCATCTGTTCCCAAGTCTGTTAAGATTCTAAAACTGCATTGCAATGCAGTACGCACTGTGGTGTGTGTGTGTGTTTATGAATGTAGTGTGTGAATGTACATGTAGTGTATATGAATGAAGTGTGTATGTGAATGTGCATGAGTGTGTGTATGTATGTAGTGTGTGTAGTGTTCGTCTGTGTGCACACACATGTATGTGTGCACAGGCACCTATGAATGCCTTGGTATACCTGTGAAGGTCTGAGGACATCCCTTAGGGTTCAGATTTCTCATCCACTGTGTGGACTCTGGGAACCTAGTCATGAAGCGTGTCAGGGAAGTGCCTGAGGCGCCACAATGCCCCCTGGTTCCCTAATTCATGTTGTTATTTTCTAAATGAGTGATTTCATCATTTCCTTCCTGGAATACGTTTTCATTGGTGATACATCCAGACAACAGCTGCCCTTGTCTCTAGCCTCTTTAGTTGATTGCCTAGGTCTAGGTGCACTTGGCCAAGCAAGATGGCGGGATTGGGGGTGGGGTAGTGGGAAGTCACAGGGTATGGTGCATACCCAACAGCATGCATTTGAATAAATAAAACCAACTTGGCAATGCTAACTATTTTCCAGGGATAATAGTTTTTGATTTCTCCGTTTCCCTCAAATACTTCTAAATCAAATTAATGTCACTATTAAACTAAAACCGTCTGAAGCAACCATTTTTTTTTCTTTCCTCCTATTTCCTCTAGTTTATTTTGTCCCCCAAGCCTACCCAGCCCTTATTTAGAAGCTAGTGAGAGGGGGCTGGAGAGATGGCTCAGCGGTTAAGAGCACCGGCTGTTCTTCCAGAGGACCTGGGTTTGATTCCCAGCACCCACATGGCAGCTAACAGCTGTCTGTAGTTCCAGTTCCAGGCAAACACCAAGGCAAATAAATAAATAATAAATAAATAATAAATAAATAAATAAATAAAGAAGCTAGTGAGAGGGGTGGGCTTTGGTTAGGTGTTGGCCACTGATCCAGGCTGTTACTCTGAAGTTGGCTCCTTCCCACTGCCCGAGATGGGGCAGGGGAGTGAGGGACAATCCCTGGGTTTTTTCTGGCTGAGTGAACCAGGCCCATCCAACCCAATGATAAGGCTTATTTCTGGAAGTTTCTTAAAAGCCTATGTCAGCCTAACGATATTCTCCCTGAAGTCTCAAGCCTGTCAGATTGATGAAAGTTCTTCTTTAACAATAAAGAAATTAAAATGATACATTGCATTTTCTCTATTGTGTGTATGCTTGATTTGAGTGTGGATCTGGTGAAGAAATGGAAGTCAGAGGTTAATGAATGTGAGCCTCAATAAAGAAACTGAAATAGCAGCTTTGTGGGTAAGAGAAAGAAGCCTTAGTCAGGGCTGGAGATATAGCTCAGAGGTTAAGAGCACTGACTGTTCTTCCGGAGGACCTGAGTTCAATTCCCAACAATCAAACTGACAAGGTTGTCTCCCTGGGGAAGCTGGGAGAAGTGAAGGGGGGTGGGATTCTTCTGGATTCGAAGGGAGTGGGTACCTGAGAGGGACAGGGGAGCCTGTGAGCTGGGGGGGGGGGCTTCCAAGCATATCACAAGTTCTTGTCCTAGAGACTGAGAGAGCCTGGAGCATCAGTGTGCCAATGTGAGGGTCACCACAGCTGTAATAGAAGGGCCATATATCCATTTTTTTAGAGACAAGGAGAATGACTCCTATTGGCAGGTGGGAATTCAGCTTCCCAAGCTCCTAAGGGATGCTGGCTTTGTCTGTCAGAATTTGAGGAAAGAAATCTCTTCCCACTGTCAGTTAATCTGTCAGAGTTGGTCCTTCGCTTCCATCATGTGGTTCCTGAGGACTGAACCCAAGTCATGGGGTTTGGTTGCAAATGCCTTTGCCCATTGAGTTATCTCTCTAGCCTGTTACTGCCAGTCTCTGTGGCTGTTCAGAGTCTTTCAATTAGGCCAACGTCCCAATAAATCAGGGGAAGTGGAAGAGAAACAGAATTGGATCCATGAGGAGGAAAAGGCCAAATAATAACAAGTATGTAAGCGAACAAACTGGGAGGCCAGGGCTGGAGGGAGGGCGAGGGGAAGGTTAAGGGGGAACCTTGCACTTCCAGAAGACTCCAGTTCCCAGCATTCACACTGGCCAGCTCAAAACCAAAGGTGCTTAACCCCAGCTCTCGGGAGACAGAGGTAGGCAGATCTCTGTGGGTTCAAGGCCAGCCAGGGCTACACAGAGAAATCCTGTTTCCAAAGTCCAAAAAACCAAAACCAAACCAAATGAAACAAAAACAAACAAGCAAAACACCAAATCAAACTTAAAAACTTATCACAATAGTTGTAGTTCTTGGGGAATCAATACCTTCTTCCAGCCTCCATGGGCACCTTGGAGGTGGGCCTGCAGCCAAACATATGGAAAAGCACAAAGCTTAAAGTAAAGCAATTGACTGTCTACTAAATCAAAATGGGTCTGCTCCTCATAAGTAACTCACTGATACCCACCCAAAAGACAATTTTGAATTTTCTGTGCACCAGGATACACAAGCCTGTACCTGGCACCAACCCCATGATTCCTTCATTGAAAATGGATCATTTTTTGGGGGGGCGTGACATTGGGCATCAATACCATTAGCAAAAACACCCACAGCTCTCAACTCATAGAGGATAGAGAGAGCTGATTCTGAAGCTAACTTTGAGTTGATTTTGAGTGACTTTGACTTGGGAATCATGGATTCAGCTTTACTTGTTCCAATAAGAGCTTTATGCCAGGTATGGTGGTGATGCATGTCTTTAATCCCAGCACTTGGGAGGCAGAGGTAGAAGGATCCCTGTGAGTTTCAGGCCAGCCTGGGCTATGTAGTGAATTTCAGACCAACCAGGGCTACAAGGTAGTTGAAACATCATGTAGGCATGGATGACACATAATTTTGCTTGTCAATAGGATACACCTTGGCAAAGGGAACCTCAGTTAAGGTATTGCCTTCCTTAGATTGGCCTATAGCCACATCTAGGAGGTATTTTCTTGGTTGCTAATGGATGTAGGAGTACCCAGGCCAGTGTGGGTGGCACTATCCCTAGGCAAGAATGTGGGTCAGGGAATAAGCTGCTAATAGAAATTTCTCCATGATTTCAGCTTCAAGCTCTTGTCTTAAGCTCCTGCTTCTGTTTCTCTCGATAATGGACAGTCACCAGTAAGCTGAAAGAAACCCTCTTCTTCCCAAGTTGCTTTCAGTCATGGTGTTTATCACAGCAGCATAAAGCAAGGAAGGAAGGCGAAATAGAGAGAGCTCTGCGCTAGATCTCCGATGCTGTCTGGTGATATCTTTAGCTTTGGAGTTGGTACAAATGGGTGATTTGGTTTTTTTCTTTTCTTTTCTTTTTCAAGGTCCCTTCCCCCTCCCATCACATCTTGTCATTTTTCTTCTCTGCAACTCCCCATTCCCTCCCTGGGCAGGGAGCCGACAGTCCTATGGTCACACTGACCCAATAATGCTTAGATCAGTCTCCACTTCTGGCCAAATCCAGTTCTTTCCCCCCTCCCTCAAGAGTGAGTCAGGTGTTCCTATAGTTGGACTGGGGTTTGAAGGGTCAGTCCAGGGTGTTTCTGATCCCAAGCTGTTCAGTGGTTGTGGTTTGCCGCTTGGGCATGTTTGGCTTTTTTTTCTTGTTTGTTTG
>PVIH01030050.1:0-12702 GCA_004025045.1 Sigmodon hispidus
TATACAGGGATGGAAAAAAAATTCAGAGGGAAAGCTGAACACAAAGAAAATATATGTGTAGTAATCTTATTTGCATTTCCACCCTTGATAAGCCATGCTTATGATTATTATCCTCTGTATAGTTATTGTTAACTCTTCGGCATTTTTAAATTCTTTTTACTGTTTTTTTGATAAATACAAAATAAAGAAGGAAAAAAAACAAATAAAGCCAAGCAGAAAAAAATATTAAAAATAGAACAAAATGCATTCAGAGAGAGAGAGAATATGAATAAATTAGGATGACTAGCAAGCCATGGAGGTACACACCTTTAATCCCAGTGCTTGGGAGTTTGGGGAGGGCCTGGTCTACAGAGCAAGTTCCAGGACTGCTAGGAATACACAGAGAAACCCTGTCTCAAAAAAAAAAAAAAAAAGAAAAAGATTAACATGACCAAACCTTGTAATAATTATTAGGATATGTCCAAGAGCCAAAACCTAAGAATCTGGGAGAAGACCTAAAATAAAATGTTAGGACATCGAGCTAGAAAGATGGCTCAGTGGTTAAGAGCAGTTGTTGCTTTTGCAGAAGACCTGAGTTTAGATCCCAGTGTATTCAATGAAATTATAATAGAAAATTTCCAAAATCTAGGGAAAGAAATGGAGAGTCAGACACAAGAGACATTTACAACCCAAAGTAGCCATAACCAAAGAAGAACCTTTCCGTGACAAATCAGCAAAAAGTGCAAAGCAAAGAAACAATATTAAAAGCTATAAGGAGAAAATGTCAACCTTCTGACAAATGCAAACACTAGAATAACATAAAATCCCTTATCACTAAGCTTAGAAGCTGGGGAAACATCACATGATATATTTCAAGCCCTGAAACTGAGCAACTGATAGCTAAAATTGCTATGTCCAGGAGAGCTGCCTTTTTAAATTAATGGAAAAATAACATTTCAAGGTAAGCAAAAACTATGGGAGTTTATGACTACCAAACCAGCACTTAAAAAATATGAAAAAGAGTACTACACATAGCAGAAAGACAGTCTCAATCATGAGAGGAAGTGCAGAAGTGAGAGCTGGGAAGGAACTCATAACACTGAACACAATAAAATAGCCCCATAGGAAATAGTAAATCTTAAATGCAAATGTCCTCAATTCTTCATTTAACTGCTGCATACAATAAACTCACTTCACTGGGAAAGAAATCTATAGATATATAGCTAAAGAAGAGAAGTCAACTCCTCAAGCAAATGGGAGCAGAAAATAAGCTGGCACAGCCATTCTGGTGCTTGATAAAGTAGGTGTCAAGTGAAACTTAGAGATAAATTAGGACACTACAAAGTAATATAAGGAACCGCTTATTAAGAATTTATAACAGTTATAAATGTATATGCACCAAGTATTACAGCACCTAATTTCATAAAACAAATACCCAAGAAAATAAAAACTCTGATACGTCCTGATATTGGTGATTTTAATATTCTGAAGTGAAAGCTATCAAAGAAATGTGAGAACTATACCATACCACAGATTAAATAGTTTTTGTAGATATCTGCAGAATATTCCATCTAACATCCATGAAATATACATTCTTTTTTCAAGTCTATGGTATACTCTCTGAATTTGATCACATCAGCTACCAAATGAGCCTTAACAAAAGAATTAAAATCTTTTTAGTTTGTCAGATTATAATGAAACTAAAATTAGAAAGACAAGTAATAGAAACACAAAGGAACTATAAAAAAGTAACATGCTTAAATATAACAGTGATAGAATAAATCAAAAGGGAAGTTATTAAGTGAAAATGATCATGTCACTTGCCATAATCTGTGGTATATGGCTAAAGCAATTCTAAGAGTAAAGTTTGTAAGCTATGAATGTTTACATTAAAAGTCAGAGATATCTCAAATAACAATGATGTACCTTGAAGTCTTAGAAAAAGGAAAACAAGCCAAACCTTAAAGCAGTGGGGGGCAAGAAATAATATAAATCCAGCAAGAAGTTAATAAAATGGAGACTAGGGCTGGCGAGATGGCTCAGTGGTTGAGAGCACAGACTTCTTCCAGAGGACCTGAGTTCAATTCCCAGCATCCACATGGCAGCTCATAACTGTAATTCCAAGACCTGACACAGTTACACAGTTATACATGCAGGCAAAACACCTAAAATAAAAATAAATAGTTATAAAAAATAAATAAAATGGAGACTAAAGGACAGATACATAGAATCAGGCAAAAATATATTCCCTTATAAGGCTAAAACATGATTGATAAACCAATAGCTAAACTAAACAGAAGAAGAGAAAACATTAAATTAATAGAATTGGAAATGTTAGTGAGAATGTTGCAATGTATTCTAATGAAATATAGATTATTAAGGAATACACTGAATACTTCTATTCAAAAATAAAACCCTGAAAAATCTGGAAAATGTGGACAGATTCCTAAATATTTATAACCTACCTAAATTAAGTGAAAAGGGTATAAGTAGCCCAGACCCCTATATGTAGCTAACCCGAAGCACTAATTAAGCATCTCTCTACACAAAGAGGCCTAGAACAAGGTGCATTCACTGATGAGTTTTACCAAACATTTAAGAAACAGCTAAATCTAATCCTTCCAACCTGTCCTATGAGACAGAAAGGAAAAGAATACTAACAAATTAATTCAATGAAAGAATTATACTGTTACTGTTATCAGATAAGGGCATGCCAAAAATCACCTAGACCAATTTTCCTGATGAACATAGATGCAAGAACTGTCAACAGAGTACTTATAAATTATATAAATTTATATATGTAAATTATAAAAGCTAACATTATATGCCATGACCAAGTTGCTTTCATCCCATAGATTCAAGGTTGGTTGAATGCATATTAACAATAAATGTAATATAATACATAAATGAACATAGGGATAGAGCTCACACAATTATATTAATAAATACAGGAAAGGCTTTTGACAAAGTTTAGCAATTTCTTATGTTAAAAGCCTGAAAATTAGGAATAATAATGATGTATCTTGCTGAGCAGTGGAGGGCATATGCCTTTAATCCCCGCTCAGAGACAGACATATCTGTGAATTTGAGGCCAGCATGGTTTATAGAGTGCACCACATGAGACATGCATGTGAGTTCCAGGACAGCCAGGGCTGTTACACAGAGAAGCCCTGTCTTGAAAAATAAAACAAATATCTCAATATAATAAAGGCTATGCGTGTCAAACCTATTGTCAACATTATACCAAATGAGGAAAAATTGTAAGCATTTCCTCTAAAATCAGGAATTAGGAAAGGGTGCCTACCCCTTCCATTTTATTCAGTATAATGCCCAAAACCAGAAACAGAACACTGAAACAAAGGAAATAAAGGAATGTAGGAAAAAAGAATTATCTCTTTGAAAATGACATATTCAACTGGAAAATCTCTTTAATCAACATAGTCAACAAATTAACAGGATACTAAATCAGAATTAAAAATCATTAGTCATATAGAGTAAGCAAGTTGTGTTTTAATTCTTTTTTTTTTCTTATAATTTTTATTTATTTATTTGCCTGGAACTGGAACTCTAGACAGTTTTGAGCTGCCATATGGGTGCTGGTAATTGAACCCTGGTCCTCCGGAAGAACAGTCAGTGCTCTTAACCACTGAACCATTTCTCCAGCCCCAGCAGGTTGTATTTTTATATTTAAAAATACAGACACACAAGCAAGGGAAATGTGTAAGATCAATAGAATAGTATAAACTATATAGAAATAAACCCACACTCCTTAGTGGATTTATCTAGAAATAAATCCACACTTCTATATGCTCCTAACTTCAACAAAGATGTCAGAAATGCACACTAGGGAAAAAAAGACAGTTACTCCACAATTGGTTCTGGGAAAAACTATGGATATTCACATGTAGAAGAATGAAACTAGACCCATATCCCCTGCAAAAGAAAATTGATCAAAGACCTTATTGGCCTGCAGCTTTAAAACAGAAACATAGAACAGTGCAACTACTGTATGATGCAGCTAAAATACTCTGGGCATATCCTCAAAGGACTCTGTATTTACAGAGATTCTTACACATCCATGTTATTGCTGATCTAGTGACAGTATCTTTAAAATAGACTCAGCTTTAGGTACCCATCAGCAGATTCACAGATAAAGAAAATTTTGTGTATATGCAGTATGGTATATTGTTCATCATAAGGAAAAGGAAAATTATGATCTTTTCAGGAAAATAAATGGAACTGGTAATACTATGTTAAGTGAAATAGGCTACTCATATACCATGTTTTCTCTCACAATGAGGAATCTATATTTAAATTTGTGTCTCTAGATGCAGGTCATAAAAACAAGAAATGAGACCATGAGAGTGTAGGAAGATATCTTAAGTTGTATTAGAGAGAAGAACAGGAAACTGATGCACACGAAATAAAAACAGGTGCACAATTTGAGAGATACGGAACCTAGCAGCAGTGAGCAGAGATTTTAGGAAAATAAGGGGCCACATAAGAACAAAATGAATGTGTGTGTGTGGAAAATGCTATAATGAAACCCATTATTTTGTATGCTAATTATAAGAACTATTAGAAGACATTTGGTAACACTTTTTAATATTTAAGTCTAGATTTAAGCCCATTTTCACTTTTTAGTCTTGTATCAATCCATATCCCATTTCCCAGTCTGTTCACTCTCTAAACATGTTCATTTCACTAGGACAGTTTCCTTGGAAACTTAAAAAGTGGTAAGTTGAGATGCAGTACTAGAAAAATTTCTAGTATGATAAAGAACAACTTATTTTTGTCTTTTATTTAACCACTATTTTCCTTTCTCCCATAGCAAGCTGGCTGCTTCTTTCCAGAGTATGGAAGTGAGAAACTCTAACTTTGCTGCTTTCATTGACATATTCACATCCAACACTTACGTCATGGTCGTGATGTCTGATCCATCCATTCGTAAGTTTAAACTTAGCTGACATAGTTTCAAAGACTCATAATTTTTAAGCAAAGGCTGAAGCAGTAGTACTTTAGTAAATATTTAAAAATTATTTTATAATGAGGGTGATTGTACAATAACATGAAGGTACTTAATCTCACTGAACTGTATACTTAGAAATGGTAAGTATGGTAAATCTTACACATACATATATGTTGTATAATATACATATATCAAAGCGACAGTTAAAGAAATTAGTAGTAAATAATTTTATTTAATAGGCTTACATTTTGGAGCTGAAAAATAATTTTTCTCAGGTATTATGTTTTTCTTAATGAAAACTTAAAAAAGCAGGTATCCTAGGGTTTTCATTGCTGTGAAAAGACACCATGACCTTGGCAACTCTTAGAAAGAAAGCATGTAATTGAGGTAGTGGCTTACAGTTTCAGAGGTTCAGTCCATTACCATCATGACCAAGAGCATGGCAGTGTGCAGGCAGACATGGAGCTGGCTGTATGTTGACCAAAAGACAGCAGAAAGTCGACTGACACGCTGGGTGGTATTCTGAGCATAGGAAACCTCAAAGCCTGCTTGCACAATGACACATTTTCTCCAAATAGCCATAGCTATTCCAACAAAGCCCTATTTCCTTATAGTGCCACTCCCTATGAGCTTATGGGGGCCAATTGCATTCAAGCTCCTATATCTAGTTACTAAATTGATGAGTTTTAAACAAAAGAAAACTCAGATCCCTGACTTTTAAAAGACTAGCCATGTAACCTCTAAGTTATTAAAATATGATCCTTGTCATGGATCACTCCATATTCCAAAGCTGCATATTTTCTGTGATGAGCATAAAGGGGTAGTATTTGTTATTTCCATTCTGTGGAAGTCATGTTTGCTACAATCGTTAGACTAAAGGTTCTCACTGTGGTTCTGGAATATTCCCATATGTTTAAATTATCTGTCTTCTGGTTTTATCTACTTTAAGTTAATATTTAAAGGTAACATAATTTATTGAGGTTTATTCTATTAGTCTCAAACGAAAAGATTGTGAAATTTTACGTTTAGGATATGTGAAAATCTGCTTCAGAAATATCAAATCTGGCTAACTTGAGGCTTCCTGCTCCTGTATGTTCTCTGGCATACATTGAAGGATTTGGATCTTTTAATTTATTTGCTTTTATTAGTGAGACATTCCTTTGACTACTCTTCTTACTCTGTTGGGTGTCTCCCTACCCCCACCCTCAGCTTCTGCAGCTACTCTGATCAACATCCGAAATGCCAGGAAACACTTTGAAAAGCTGGAGAGAGTGGATGGACCAAAACAGTGTCTTCTCATGCGCTAAATATTTCTGAATATTGTTTCACACACAAAAATTGAAACACTGTTTAAGTTTATTGTTGTATTCGTATATGTATATGTAGACTCCAAAATATTGTGATGCTTACCACTCTGTATTTCTTCTCTACTCCTCAGTCTTACCATTTAACTTTGAATGCTATTATTCAAATAGCCAGTGAGGAGTTACAAGATGGGGTGTCCATGAAGTTGGTGTAACATATACGTAGGTGATATATGTAAGTGTTCTGATAACATGATTCTAATGGTGTTTGTGTTCTGATAACCTGCTTCTAATAGTTGTGTATGCCAAAGTCCTGCCCAGCATCCTCTTGGATTCATTATCAAATATATACATGTAAGCTTGAAGTATTACTGTTCTCTCAGCATGAATTAAAAATATTCCGTAACTCAGCCAGGCATGGTAGCTCATGCCTATAACCCCAGCATTTGGGAAGCAAAGGCAAGAGGATTGCTGCAAGTTTGAAGCCAGCCTGTCTGCATAGGTAGGTCCAGGCCAGCCAGGGATATATATCAAGATCTTGTCTCAAAACGTTGTGTGTGTGTGTGTGTGTGTATTTATATATACACACATATATATCCTTAACTTGGATTGTAAATAAATGTTTGCTGTTAGGGATTTCAGTGTCTGTGTTTCTTTTTCTTATATCTTGAACTTTGCACTACAAGTTAAAAGTTTCATTTATTCTAGAGAAGAGAACTTACTTATTAGAAAAAGTATAAAATAAAGTCAATTGAAGAATGGAGCCAGATTTTGGCCCCAAGTTTGAGGAAAGACTTTAAATGTCTGATATCTAAGATATGTGAGTTTTGTAGTAAAAAAGAAAGCACAAGAAGCTACTGAGCAGGATAATTGTGTGAAATCAATACTTAAAAATAATTTATGTATACTGTGTAACAGTAGTAACAGAAGCTATGCAGTAACCCAGGCCTAGTCTGGACTGAAAGTCTCTAGTGCTGGTAAAATAGTTGGTAAAAGCCCTGACTGCCAGGCCACATGAACTGAGTTCCATGTCAAAATCTATGTGGTGAAGGTGAAGACAAATTCCTGCAAGTTGTTCAGTGATCTCTACATGCATGCCCATGTATAAAACACACACGCACACGCGCACTCACACACACACACACACACACTGAATAATTAAAATGTTAAAAGATTTAAAAAGTCGGGGCTGGAGAGATGGCTCAGTGGTTAAGAGCACCGTCTGCTCTTCCAGAGGACCCGGGTTCGATTCCCAGCACCCACATGGCAGCTAACAACTGTCTGTAGTTCCAGTTCCAGGCAAACACCAAGGCAAATAAATAAATAAAGTTTAAAAAAAAAAAGATTTAAAAAGTCAGTTCTAGGAAGCAACTAGAGAATGAATGAATACAATCTGGATGAAAAAGTAAGATTTACAAGGTGAAAATTTTAGAGGTCCAGCAGTGATTACCATGTTATTTATATATTCTGTAATATCAAATGCACCTTAAAACATTAACTACAATTGCTGTAACCTAGCCTTTTCTGTTTCCATTACCATGACTCAAGTTTAGGAAATACACAGCTCTATGGACTCATCTCATCATCCTCTACTTCATGGCATAAAATGTCTTGTAGTACCAGCTGTGATGCTGTATGCCTTTAGGCTACATAAAGAAATCCTGTCTCAAGAAATCAAAAGAAAGAAATGTCTTCCAGCATCAGTCTTCCCCAGCTTGATTTATTATTTCCAGTTGAGAAATCAGTAGTTTTTATTGAGTAGCAAATAACATGGTTGTTTTTTAGATTTATTTTTTTATTATGTATACAGTATAAAGAAGAGGGCACCAAATGTCATTACAGATGATTGTGAGCCACCATGTTGGGAACTGAACTCAGGATCTCTGGGAGAACAGTTCAGTGCTCTTAACCTCTGAGCCATCTCTCCAGCTCCAAATAACATATTTTTAAGTGGCTTATGTTGCATAGATTCAAAGAACTTCATGGGAATTATTTTAGAAGCTGTATTAATGTAAAGAAGAAATCTTTCAGGTAGATATTTCAAAATCTTTATCCCTTTAGCTTTTAGGAAAATGAAAAGACCAAATGAATAGAGGTCTGTTCTGTGACTACTGTGAGTTATAGTGTGGCCTGTTCTCACCTTTAATGTTTAGGATGTGATTTTGAAGAAAATATTTGACAGGATTCTGTAAGTATATGGGTAGACAATGAATGTATGCATTTGAAAATAGGTGGATAAAATAAATGGTAGAGATGTGAAAAATGACACAATGAAGTGATGCTTTTTATACCGTTAAATGAGTAGGATGGGACTGTAGTTCTCAGCATATAATAACTATCACAAGAGATACCTTGTTAAAAAATTTTTCATGTCTCAGCATTTAAGAGCACCTGTTGTTTCCAGTACCCATGTGGTGATTTGTAACTATCCATAAATCGAGTGCCAGGAGATCCAGCAGTCCTTTTTTGACCTCTGCAGGCACCAGGCGCACAAGTGGTGTACACACACACACACACACACACACACACATCACTCTGTCACATAAAGTAAATCTAAAAACAAATTTAAAACATAGATTTCTTCCCCAGAGCCACCCTGAATGTTCATTCAATAGGTCTTGGATAGGCCTCATGAATCTACATTTCTAATAGGTTTGTAAATGGAAAAGGAATGCAGGGAAAAGAATTGTAGATGTGGAAGCAACTGTGAGAAAACATGTTCACCAGACATTATACGAAGAAAAAATGTTTTACATCACTGGTTCTCAGAATGATCATTAAGTTTGAGATCAAACAGCACTGTTTTAGATTTTTCAAAAAAACTACAATTGTTTGGAAGTTTCTATTTCATAGATAATATATTACAAATGAAAACTAATTAATGTAAGAAATGTGGATACTGATTTTTACTGACCTGATTTTTTTTATTTTCTATCAGTTTACTGAATCTATAAAGTGTGGAGGGTTAGCCAGGTTGCCAAATGAAAACAGTATTATCTCTATTTGACTAAAGTCTGAAGTTGTGTTATATAAAGATTATCTTATTTTAATCTTCATGAGAACAAGTACTCTTATGACTTCCCATTCTACAAATTAGAAAACTGTTTAAGAAGTTAGAAACTTAAGCTCAGTCATATACTATTGGAGAAGCTGAGGTTTGAACTCCAGTAGTCTAATCGACAACTCATCCACATACCTGAAGCTATAAGGCCTTCCTGAACTTCACTCCAGTTTACTGATGGAGAGTATGAGTTATGCCCTCATGTGTCTGACATGTCTATTCGCTAGTGGCTCTGTAAAGATAGTAAAGCAAACTCTTGCAAATCCTTCTCACTCTATTTTCCCTGGGACTTGGCTGCATACTAAGAAACTCCCATAGTAGAAGATGAAAAACAGTTACCAGGAAAGCAAAAGGGGAAACTCTAGAGCTTCAAAGTAGGTTATACCTAAGCAATTCTGCAACATTTCATTTTCCCGTACCTACTGTGAAGGATTATAGTCTCTGCTTCCCTAGAACCCTGTTAAAAGAGGGGGGGCAAAAATGCATAAATGTTTTAGTTCTCCACAAACAATTCTTTGCAAAACACAGCTTATGATTTCCTACTTAAATTCCTGGCTTCTCTTTAAAGCAGGAACACTAATTCCTCACTAATAAAATCACAAGCCTTATTATTTTAATCAAAAGATATTTTTCCACAATCTATTATGGTTCAAATAGTATCTTCAGAGCCTGAGACACAGGAGTGAACAAAACAAATCCTTTGAACTCATGGACATTTACATTTAAATAAGGGAGATGGATAGTAGCCAATTATGTATGTTATATTGGGAGGAAAATTATAAGAGTGTTTGAGGAGGGCATTAGGATAGGCAGAATAGGTACCCACTCCTAATGTCTTGAATTTGTCAATATGTTGCCAAACAAGGAGAAATTAAAGTTACTTACATAGTTAAAGCTACTGATCAGCTACCCTGTTTGGGTTATATTATTAGTTAATGTTCCATTTCTGTGATAAAATACCATGACCAAAGCAACTTATGGAAGGAAGCATTTACTTGACCTTATGGCTTTAGAAGGTTAGGGGCTGTCATGGTAAGACATCATGGGCAGCAAGTAAAAGGTATGTTGGATGGAGCCGCACCTAAAGTTCATATTTCTATCAAATCCCAGGAAGCAGAGGGTATGGGAGTGGGATAGGCAGGGTCTTTTGGAGCCTCAAAGCACCTCCTACTCTTTCCCCAACAGTTCTACCAACTGGTGGACTGAGTATTCAAACATGAGCCTATAAGGGCCATTTTCATCCCAACCACCACAGCTTATGTCTTACAAAAGAGGAAACAATACATCCTTGTTTTTAGTAATCACATGAGGTTTAGGGGTCCTAGTACCAGGTTTAAATATTAAGGTAATATGTAACTTAAGAATGTTATGTTTCCTCCCAGGGCCTGAGATATGATTCAGGTCCAATTTTTAAGACAACTACTAAAATCTTGATAAGAAGTTTTCTAAATTGTTTTTACTTTTGAAGTTGTTGACAATGAAGGACCTAAATGTCCCCTAAGCTTCTAATACTTAACCCACTGTCTAATGCAAAAGCTAGAGAAAGAATGGAATTGATGGTGTAATTTTCAGTCCAAATGCTGGCAAATGTAAACCCCAAGAAAGCCAGTGTTGGTTCAAACAGGAATTAAAAGAATGACCATCCCCACTTAGGTCAGTCAGGCCAGTCTCTTACTGCGAGAAAATCATCCCTTATTTTCTACTCACCTTCATTGGATGAGGATCACCCACATTAGAGAGTCAATCTCTTTGATTTAGTCTAACAATTAAAATGTTATTTTAATACAAAACATGGTCCATTCAAGCTCACAGAAACTAATGACAGGGATTCATTTTGTTAGGGAAGGATTCATTTTGTTAGGGAAAGCAGATATAACGTCCATGATGCAATGGTATCTGAACAAAAATGTGAATAAAATTAATGAGCCATGTGCATTAGGAAAATATTGTGCAGGGAGAGGAAATAATAAGTATACGGTCTATGGTTTGGGAAGATTCTTGAAATATTAGAGGAGCAGCAACAATGTCAACACAACTAAATGGGAGGCAAGAGTAGAAATCAATAGGTAGGCGGTATTAGGGATGAGCAAGGGAGCCTAGCAGGTAAAGGCACTTCCCAGACTGGAGAGGTGGCTCAGAGTTTAAGAGACCTGGCAGCTCTCCCAGAGGTCTTGAGTTCACATCCCAGAACCCTCTCCCAGAGGTCTTGACTTCAGATCCCAGAACACAGATGGTTGTTCAAAAGCCGAAATTAGATCTGTATACATAATCAATCAATCAACCAATCAGTCAGTCAGTCAGTCAATAAACCTTTAAAACAAAAAACATATTGTATGTGGCTGGACAGGTGGCTCAGAGATTAAGAGCACTGGCTGCTCTTCTGGAGGTTCTGAGTTCAATTCCCAGAACAACCTCCCGGCAGCAGATCTCAATACATAATAAATAAATCAAGAAATAAATATTTGAAAAGACATATTGTATGGACATGGAGAAGTGGGTCAGAGATTAAGAGCACTGGCTGCTCTTCTGGAGGTTCTGAGTTCAATTCCTAGCCACCACATGGTGGCTCACAGCCATCTGTAATGAGATCTGGTACCCTCTGCTGGTGTGCAGGCACACATGCAGACAGAACACTGTATACATAATAAATAAGTGTTCTTTAGAAGGCACTTCCTAAGCAAGCCTAGCAACCTGAGTTCAATTCCCAGAACCCCTGAGGGAGAGGGAATGAAGTGACTCCACAAAGTTGTCCTCTGAGCTCCATATATGGACCATTGTGTGTGTGCACAAGCACACATGATAAAATTTTAAAATCGAAACTGGTGAGAGAGTATAGGGTTGTTTTTTGGTGGCGGGGCAAGTTGAAACAGGGTTTCTCTGTGTAGCAACCTTGGCTCTCCTGGAACTTGCTCTGTAGACCAAGCTGGCCTTGATCTCCCAGAGATCCACCTGCTTCTGCCTTCTGAGTGCTGGGATTAAAAATGTGTGCCATCCCTGCACCTTAGGTGACTGAAAAGTTTGATGTTTTCTCATTGAAGTGGCAATGCCACTAGAAAGTTTTCACACTAAGGACTGATACTATCATACTTTCAAAAAATGACCATCACTAGAAAAGAGACCCTTTGGAGATATTAGGAAATAAAATTTGGGCATTTATAACAAGTAAGATGTTGGGAATTTTTTTTACTTTATTTATTTATTATTTATTTATTTATTTGCCTTGGTGTTTGCCTGGAACTGGAACTACAGACAGTTGTGAGCTGCCATGTGGGTGCTGGGAATCGAACCCGGGTCCTCTGGAAGAGCAGAGGGTGCTCTTAACCGCTGAGCCATCTCTCCAGCCCCCAGATGTTGGGATTTTAAGCCAGAATAATGAAAATTAGAAAGAT
>PVIH01030051.1:0-12700 GCA_004025045.1 Sigmodon hispidus
CACATTGATGTGTATTAAGTGCATTGTCATTTCCATAATGCAATTTCTACCTCTAATTATTTATGATAGTCATAACATTTATTGTACTATACACACAAGTTGTTTTATATAAATCTGTTTAGATATATTTTTATATATAATGATATATAATTAGGATATTGTTGTCATTTGATAAAAAATGTGTATTTTGGTCAATTTTTCTAAGATTGTTATACTTGAAATTATTTGTAGGAGCTATACACTCATTTTGGAATGCCTATTTTTACAATGTTAGCCTCACTTTCTTGGTTGATTGGGATTGCAGACTATGGTTGCTCAGGTTTATCACCTAAAAGTCAGAATACTCAGCTTTTTCGGAAACATGTTAGAATACACCCAATAGATAGGTGTCTTCAACCACTTCATAGACCGAGAGAATATGGCATTCATGATTTTGTTATCTCAAATTTGGCCTTGAGAGACATGACAACTCCTGGCATCACCACTCCTTTCTCAAGGTGGTATTGAGCATCACAGACATCTTGCAAAGAGATTGTCTTATTTGGTGAATAATGGCCTGAGAGGCAAAAGGACTGCACTTGCCCCTACTGCTGTCAGCATGCTCACTGTCCAAAATGGACCTGCAGGATGAAGGATAGAGACTACCGAAGCCTGCCTAGACAGGATAAGACGGTCCTACCAAAAAATACCCTGCTTCTATGGAAACTTGTCAGATATCCTAGGCCAGTAGCCACAAGGATGAATGCTCCCGCTATACAGAGAAGTGGTGGATGACTGTCCAGGTAGTTAACTGACGTTGTCTTCTCCTAAATTCTGGAAGTTACTTCATGCTTCCAACTTTAGACATATATTTTCCTTCTCAGGTCTTGACGGTGTTGAAGATTAGATAGTTGAGGTTGTTATTACTTCACATTTCAGCAAAGACACTCAAGTGTTTGAACTCTATTGTTTAAGATAAACAGCCTTAAACCAATCCCTGTGCATTTTCTCGTATCAACATTTTAGATATTAAATTGTACTTTGTAGTTGTTGTTTGTTAGCAGTAGTTTGACCTCACTTATGCTAGTACCTTTCTCTTTCCCAGACACTGTCTTATGATGATCCCTATAGTATGTAGTTTTATACCTAGTTTAGAACCTTCCTATTTAGACAAAATGGGGAGATGTAGCAGGAAATTAGGAACTATATATGTGAACGATCGCGTCATAGGACTGGAGAAGAGCGGGGCGTGGTTAACTGAAAAGGATTCCGGAAGTAGACCTTCAAGGGAGGGGACCAGGACAGGAAGTCGTCATTGTCTCACAAGAGTTCCCTGACCGAGTGCACAGTTCGCCCCAGCTGCCCTGGAGTTCGGACATACGGCGTGGAGATGAAGAATCTTCCTTAGAAAGGCTCCGATGCGCTGCAATCTCATCTTGTCATCTTCTCTTAAAACCGGCTCTGTTTTGTAAGTGATTTTCACCAAATAAACCCTGTTTAAAACATATCTCAGGGCGGGTTTTTACCACGATATTTATATGTATAATTTATATGTGCTTTAAATGAAAGTCATGCAGTTTATTCTTAAAATAAGAGCATTGAGAAAACTAGGTCTTCATTTATGTGTGTCTGTATGCACTTTAGATGAGTCACTGACGATTTCAGCAGATGCTTTATTTTAAATGCTTTTTCTTTTCTCCATAATTATGCCTGTAGGATATTTGTTTTTATGTGATATACTTTTATCAAGTTCTTGTAGCTTTATAAAAAATGCTTCCTTAACTTTTATTATGTCATTTTGGAATTTTTTTTATAACTTATTTCTGAGTCTGAAGTCACTGCTGTTTTAACTATGAGTTCACTTTTCATGTGGTCTGACTTGTTTCCCTGAATTAAGCCAAGCAGTTCCTTTGGAATGTATAGAATATTGACTATTACAAGAAGCTACCTATTGGATTTTTCCTCTCTTAAGTATAGAAATACAGTATCTTTTGAAATAATAAAAAATCAGAATTTATTTCTCATGTTTTCCTGGGTAAGTAAGTGCATATCTGAAATGCTTCAGGATATCTTTCTCTTTCCTACAGAAAATGTAGAAAAGTTTTGCTAATTTTGTGATTATAAAGCTTTATAATAAAAGTTAAAGACATTTTTATTGCCATTTCATGTATCTCAAAATGTTTCCATATACTCTCTTGATTTCAATCAATTACCTGTCCATAGGACGATCAAGTTCAAACAGGAGATGTCCCCAAGGTTTTTACTGCCTTTTCAGTTCTTACTTCTCATAGTGAGTCACTTTCTGCAGTCTTAACACATGGGGAGTTGCTTTGTCTTACTGAAACTTAACATAACATATTATATTGATACTTATAGAAGATGTGCTTTTTCCTGGATGGAGATGGAATAGGAGGAAATAGGGGGTTGGACCAGAGATTGGAGAGAGGAAATGGAAGATTAGGATGGGGGACAAGGCTATGGTCAGGATGTAAAATAGATAGCTTAATAATAAACACAATACAAGTAAAACAATTAAATGTCTTGAAGAAAAAAATTAAAAATTATACCAGGATTAATATTATTTTGTGTAGGGCCCTCTAAGTCCATGGGGTTGAAGCCCAGTGTAACTTCCTAAGCCCTCCTAAAGTTTGACTACCTGTCTCTGGCCATAAACTCAATGTGTGAGTGACTCAACACAGACAAATTTAATACTTCCTCTGGCCAGCCTCTGCTAACATGGCAAAATATTGTTGTTCCTTATTGCCCACCCCACCTACCCCATTCCATAACTCCAACTCTCTTCTCACAATCTTATATAAGTTTTGGCCTGATGCAATAAAGTGAGTTCCTGCTTTGACAAGGCTTCCAACTCAGTGTGTGTGACCCCCTAGTTGTTGGATAGGGGTTTCTGGGTTGTTGACATTTACCATCCTTCAGCCCCAGGGAGAGACCAATAAGCCCATATCTTCCTCTGCCCTATGAGAGAGAGAGAGAGAGAGAGAGAGAGAGAGAGAGAGAGAGAGAACCTGACAATGTTGCATGTTCAACCTGAGTTATATCAGTTCCTGTAAAACAGATTTTTAATTGAACATCACCATCAACTCTTATTAATGTTAATAATAAAACAGGAAAAATAAAAGAAAAAAGTATGTGCTCTGTTTGTTATCTATTGTTGTGAAGAAACACCATGACAAAGGCAACTTATAAAAGAAATAACTTCATATCGGGATGGATTGTAGTTTTAGTGGATGAGTTCATGACAATCATCATTTTTAGTATAGTAGCTGAAAGTTAGGCATGATTCTAGATAGAGCATAAGCTGATAGCTCCCAGCTTATCCACAGTTTGGAGGCAGAAGGAGTGTAAGACTAGGATAATATGAGCTTTTTCAAATCTCAAAACCCATGCTTAGTGACATACCCCTTTTAATAAGGCCACAGCTCTTAAAATTTCCTAAAAATTCTACCATTTGGGAACCAATAATTCAAATATATTATTCTAAGAGGGTATTTTTATTAAAATATCCAGATGAATCCAGCATTCTTTAGCAAAAACTAGAATAAAAATTATATAATTATAAAATGTTAACGAGTATTATGTGAATAGCAAGTACCCATAATGACTAAAGTAGAGCATTAAATTTAATAAAACAGGAGGTACGAATGTTTACAGGACACTTTGTGGGTACTAGAAAATAAAGATAGTTTTCTGTAGGAACAACTACTGCTGAGAAAACTTTCCAGGCCTGCATCTACTTATTATTTTTGTTATCCATCTATATTTAGCTATCTACAATTGTTTAAGTGCACAGGTACAAGCAGAATCTGTCTTGTTCAAAAGCAGAAAGCAATCTTTAACTACTATATTTTTCTACCCCTGGCAAAGCATTTTTTACTTTTAAATCTCTTGCAGTATTAAATGTGTATATCAAAAGATCCAAAAATCATAATAAAGATGACTATTTATCTTTTTCAAAATAATACTGAAAATCACATTTGTATTCCATAAGAATTTAGAACACACTGTAAAGCATAAATTCTACTTGGTATTTAATAAAAATTCAGAGCCAAACATTGGGAAAAACTGGAATATCAAAGACAGTAAAAAGACCAAACAGTCAATTCTCACCTAACCAACTCCTCAGGGTAAAAGCTGTCTCAAGAATCTCCCACTTGGCTTCTTGCTTCTACAGAATACCTAAATGTATGCCTATGCCTAACTTAAATATCTTCTCTGCCCAGTTGTTTCACTTCTTGGTTCAACTTTGTATCATAATCATAGTTAGGATTAAAGGTGTGAGCTACTACTATTTTGTTTTTAGATTTTTTACTCACAGAAGTACAGAAAGATTTCTGTCTCCAGAGTAATGGCGATAAAGTTGTGGTGTTTCAATTTGTCATCCTTGTGCAGGGAATAAAGTAGTGGAGTTACCACTCTCTGACACTCATGGTTCGACTGTGCATGATTCTTTTCTTGATATTCCAGGCTTATTTTATTAAATATAAGATAAATTACAACACGTCTCTTCTGTATCAAAAATAAAAAAAGTTTGTAACTAACATAAAAAATGTACAAGAGGCACAATAATTACATACAATATATACAAACAATAATTACATGAGTTATGTCTAGTACAATAGCAATTGACAAGTCCAATGAAAATATCCCATTATTTATCCTATTTTCATGTGTCTGAAGGATAGTACCTAATTCACTTTCGATTTAACTTGTATTACTAAGTAAAAATTATTTTTCAATGTCTCTCAAACTTATACACTTTAACCCCTGAGTTTCTTTTGTAAAACTCTCACTAGAAAACTACATCTCATCTTCAGCTCTCTCAGAGACCCCCTCAAATAATACTAACTAAGCAGACAGGACATGCAAAAATGCAACTTCCAAAACTGTGAAAAAGTAAAAGAAACAGCTGGATTCCTGGATAGTCATCTAAGGTTCTTCTGTATCATTGAACCATACACCTTTGGCTTACAGACCTAGCATATTTGCAGATTTCTCTGTGAAGCAGGATATTCTCAAAGATCTTCCTACTTTTTCTTGGCAAGGCTCAGCAATTCTTGTTTTGTGTGTGTTTCTTGCTTGTCCATATTGAACATCATATTATCAGCAGTCAAGGGAAGAGAACTTTCTTGATGTTCTTAATATTCTCTGAAGCAGATTTGTGCTTCCAGGAGCATTATTATAAAAATAATAAGAACCTATGTCTTTAAAATATATTAAATGCCATATTTTATGAATTTCTGAAATGTTTGAAGACCTGTTCATCTAAAATATAAAAGATCTTGAAAATATATCAAATATGAGTATAAGTTTGATTGTAATGTCTAACTACTAACTGTCATTTCTTTATATGCTAATTGGTTGGTAATAAAATCATTAATGAACTAGCAATTTATACTACAATGTTAGATGAATTGTATATTACCTTGAACAAGCATAGAGATATATGTATAGTAACAAAATTAATCTCAACTTTATAACAATTTGTATACAACTTGTATACAATATACAAAAATATTATTCAATGTAAAATATTCTAAACTACTAATTGCTTTTTAAAGGTAGATACAAAAATCTACCCTTATAGCCTATCATATTAGTATCATCATTTTTCTTTTATTTTCAATCAAGAACCTTGAATTTATTCTTTCTTGATTCAACATAAACAATAACAATTTGTAACCAATTAACCTAAACAATGACATTCATTCATAATCCATTGAGAGACAAAAATATATCCACCCAAACACTTGAATATGTGGGTGCATTTTCTTAAATTTTCTTTATTCTTTCTGAGGCAATGGTATCTTTAGGGGATCCTGAACATAAAAGTTTTGTTAATTGTCAAGTACTGAAATAAGTGGCGGTATCATTTGTCATCCAGTATCTGCATAACTAGAAAGTTTAGAGCTTGTCTCAATTCCAGGCTAGAGTAGTCTGTCAAGTAGGTTCATCTCAGCTAGCCATATCAAAATTTTCCTGATCTTTGGTTGATGTTTTTCAGCCTAGTAGCTTTGTCATAGTCCATGTTAAATTATCCTTTTGGGGTCCCCACTTCCTTTAGAATATTTCAAAGGCATTGTTAAGGTTCACTGCAGAAAACTGAGAAGAGACTTAAACAAAAGGCATTGGAATGGTTCACTGCAAAAAACTGATGAGACTAAAAGACAACACAAGGTACAGAAGGCTAAATAAAGCTTTTGTAAAATTATTAATACTCTATATAAACATCAATATTATAAAACTTTATATATTTATATAAACATTTATTCAGTATAGGATTAGTAAAAATAGAATAGTCTCTTATTTTTAGTTTTCTTCTGTCCCACATCAGATGGCTTTTATAATATGATACAGAGATTTCACATTTTCCTTTAACAAGCATGCTTAAATTTAGAGAAAAAGAGATCCACATTTCAAATCCATAGTCGGGTTTAATTTATGATTAAAATGGGTCTTCAGCTTCTCTTACAAATAAAGACATATAGATTGTAAGCAATGAGATTTTACTCTGTTGATTATACTGTTATCAATAGGTCCACTATTCTTTGCTTGAACATTTTTCTGGATATCCTTTCCTTCTGTTTTATATGTTGAGATGTTCAAAATCTTCTAACTTATTAAAGATGGGTTTTATTAATTTTTTTGTAAAGACGAAAATAAAAACATGCTTCAAACTTTAATTTTTCTTACAACTTACAGAATTCTTACAGGAGTGGATGAGCCATTATTTCTCATTTTCATGAAGTTTACCTAGCTTAAATTCACTTTTATTAATTAATTTGATGGCATATATAGCTTTTATTCATCTGCAGAAAGAAATGCAAAACCACTTTTCCAACATAGCACTTATCATGACTTTCATTTTGAGGTCAATGCAGTTTTGAAGTAAACAAGCTGATTTAGCGCACATATTTTTTTCTATACTCCAAAGACTTTATAGCTATTGGTCCTCTTTCCTTACAAATGAAAAAATTCAAAGTTAATAAAACATTATGTAGTCTATTTCAAGGGAAGATGCTACTCCTTTCTATGTATATAGCATATTCTTTAGTCAATTTGATCTGTGGCTGCTTGCCCTGTTGTATGCATATAATATGCTTTATATTATAATAAGCAAAAATGTATTTTATTTTACTAGAAATATATACTAGAGAATTATCAGTCTTAATTTGTACAAGTATTCTCATAATGGCCACAATTTATAGCTAATATGTAATTACAGGAATGTGATACTTTTCTGAACTCAAAACAGTTGCCCATAGAAATACTTAAAATATATCTATTACATGATGTACATACCATAATTTTCTAAATCCTGTAAAATGAAACACATTCATCTGTCAAATTTCATTCTTATGTGTACATTTAAAATGACTTTCTGCTGGCAATGGAGTTTGGATATAGACAGAACAGATAGGACAATTTTTACAATATTTTTGGCTTGTTTCCAAAAGATAGAGAAATCTTTTTTAAAACCTTTGCAATTTACATGATTTTTTTATGAAACTCTGAAGCCTTTACCACATTTCCTATTAATAATTTATCAATTTCTTCACTACCTTGTGCTAGAGAACCTGGGAGACCAATATGAGATAAGATGTTAAATAGAAGGAATGATTTCTATTTCTGATTATTTCTTGTAACAAAATAAATAATAAAGTTAGTTCTGACTGATTTTTAATAAAATCTGTAGGTTTAATGTGTAAAAGAACTCCTCTGCATCCTGAGAGTCAGTGACTATGTTAAAAATCTTTGTAAAATCCATTCATACCATCATGACAGTATATAATTCTGACTTTTAAACAGAATTATAATGACTTTGAGCCAGTTTACTTACATTTTTCTATTTGTAAGCTGCCTTTTCTGATTTATTTACATCAGTACAAAATGTAGGGGCTCCACAAATTGGTGTATCTAAAACACCATAAAGAAGAAGCCAGTAAGTTTTCTTTACAAATTCAATTCTTTTGATCTGAGGATATCTGTTGTTAATCTCTGCTTTAAAATTACAGCAAACTTTTTGCTAACGTTCACTACTTTCCACAATTGGTCAATTTCTTCCCTAGTTAAAGATACAATAATTTCTTCTGGTTCCATTGTCAATTGATGAATTGTTACATTTCTTTTAAAAGTCAATTCAGAAATCTTTTCCATATATGTCTTTAATTTCTTTTTTGTGGTAGAAATATCCATTCTAATATAGTTTTTTCATTTCATCCTGCACCCAGTCTTGTTCAGCACCATCAGTACCAGGCTGCCCAAACTCTTCATCTGGCCAGTCCACAGCAGCAGTCAGCCATTTACCATGAGGGGCTGGTGCCAACCCTACTTTCCATGACACCTGCCTCTAATACACAGTCTCCACAGAGCAGTTTCCCAGCAGACAGTCTTCACCATCCATCCTTCTCATGTTCAGCTGGCATATACCACCCCTCCTCACATGGTCCATGTACCTCAGGCTCAAGTACAGCCAGTAACTACTTATTTAATTTTCAAAAGAAAAATCCCTGGGTAAAATATAGATTATTTATAATTTAAAAATAGAAATATAATATGGTGTGGAAATATTTTTATTCTACAGCTTTAAGCCTTCTATATAAAATGAGAAAATAGAAATAGTGGTTGTGGAAGGCATAGAAATAACAATTGTGTTTCATTTTCTATCTATTTAATTATTATTTACCTTTTTTATCTCTATTCTCTCTCCTCAGATTTATATCTACATAGTCATATTAATAAAGGCAAACAGAAGGATACTTTTTCTTAGTTTGGTAAATATAATGTCCTAACATTACAATTTTGTGTGGTAACAAATATATATGGTGCACACAAATAGGAATATCCTATAATATTTATCCTAAGGGAGATGACATCTGAGCAGAAAATATTGTTCTTATATTCAAGTGGCAAGTATTATCAAGAGATGAAGCACGAACTACAAGAGTACTAAGAGAGAGAGTTTTAATTTTTAATGGAGAAAGGTTCATAAAAGTTCAGTACTTGAGTTGTTGTTCAACAAGTAGATAAGTGTATTGTGGATTGGGAGAAAGAATTACATTTCAACAAGACTGAAAATATGAAGGCACAATATTACTGAATGTGTGGAAGGAATAATAATTTAAATTTGTCTATACTTTTGCTGCTGTTAAGGATATATTGACACAGATAGGACAGGAGATTCATGTATTAACATATTGTATTGCAACTCATCCTATATGTATTTTAATGTTATTTGGTATTGTATGTGGCACATAAGTCAGTATGACAAAACTAATATGCAATGTGGAATTCAAAAAAGTAAGAAAGAAAGGAAGTAGAAGTGAAACTACTGTCAGTACATCTCTAGCTGTTTTTCACCTTCACATAAAGTATTTTTAAAAGAACAATTTTTATTGTAATTTTATATACTTAGGAAACATTGTTATGTATTTTGACTTTTTTACTTGTTATATTAAAGCAGAGAATTTATGCAAGTAAAACTGCATACTTAAAACAATTTAATTTAACTACAGCTAAATATTTGAGAACCAAGAATTTTGGAACAGTGCACATCATTTGTTTAGATAACTTTCTGCTTTCTAATTTTGCTGAAATTGCATATGCTACTGATTTATTTCCTTGCTTTAGTTACTATACTGTTCTGAGATATAAAAGTACAAATCCCATCACCTTCTCATGTTGTTTATCCAGACAGATTTTACATTTTTCTTTGTATTGTCTTTGTCCATAGGGATTTTTCACAAATCCAGGTCTTCTCAAAGGTAATTCTTTTATGTAATATGTATGAAGGTGCTCTTATTTCTGTAGCTGAGAGAAGAATTATACTCTTTCAGGGAGTACAGTTTATTGTACCTATGTAGGCATTTTCTAATTCTCTCACCATTTTCATTTTACTTGCACATTATTCATTCATTTTTTTTTTCTATTTTGTTAACATCCGTCTATCTCAAAATCAGTTTTTGGTATGATCCCTCCTCTATTATATAAGAAAAATTAGAGAAGTATGAAATAAACTTATTTTATTTTGAAGATTTTTTTCCTTCTTTATCTTGTATTTATCAAAAAAACAGTATAATGTATTTAAAATGCGGAAAAGTTAACAATAACTATAAAGAGGATAAGAATCATAAGCATGGCTTATCAAGGGTGGTAATGCAAATAAGATTGCTACACATATATTTACTTTGTGTTCAGCTTTCCCTCTGAATTTTTTTTCCATCCCTGTGTATAGTTATTCAAGGTCCTTCCCCCTCCCACCACATCTGGTCATTTTTCTTCTCTGCAGCTCCCCAGAGTTTGCAGTTTATTTACATGCCAACTGATTAAAAAATCAACTTAGTTGGCATATAAATAAAAAAGTTAGTAGTTTTAGGAGTTTTAGTATGTTCACTGAAAATTGACTACTTTGGAAAGTAGTTAGAGATAAATGAACTATCCCAAAATATAAACAAAACAATATAGACAATAAAATGCTAAATATTTGAGAAACAATGATAAAAACATTTATTTCATATTGTAAAAATATTCAAACAAGATATTTTAATGAAAATAATGAGATATAGACTACTATATGATGCTACTGTTTATTACCCTATAAGGAATACCACAATGTTAAAAACACAAATGCATACATTTTCATTGGCTTAATTGTACATAGAGAAGAAAGAGGAAAACACATTAAAAACTAAGTAAAGCAGATATAAATCTCTGCAATGTAAAATAGTATGATTGAGATCTAAAAGAAACCATAGTAAACTAGAAATCTTCCAGACAGTTCTTTCCAAAAGAAAATTTGTGGCACTCCAATTTTTTTTTTAAGAAAAGTTCTGAGACCAGGAAAAAGACACATTCAATGTCAGAAAGTCTTTCTTCATCTACATATACACTGAAAACTTACCCTTCACTTTTATGTTTTTAAACTGATGTGGGCAAAGGGATTTAATTTCTCTTAGTTTTTTTTTTTCTCAGTTTTTGTGGTTACATTTAAGCACAAACAAAACATGGACATGAGCTATTTATTGATTTTCTTCACTGTATAGCCTGGCATTGGGATTAGTGACTGCTGACTAGCTGTGCTATTATTTCCATGATGGTTTTGCTGTTCTTAGAAGAAATGCTATGATTAATCTCATGATAATAGATTTATTTCACATCAACAGACTGTCCAATCCCTTGATGTATGGACCAGGAACCTTTAACAACCACCACACAACATGCCTATCATTTGTGATTTGCTCCTGAAACAGATATTGGACATCAGTATCTAGGTGTTGAATCTTTTCCACACAAATTTGTTGATACTTCTGTGTTTTTCCAAGGATTTCTTAATTATAACAAATAGTTCATACTGGTCCTTGTTGAATTCCTTGGTTCCTTTTTCTGACAATCTCAGGATTCATCAGAGGCCAAATGTCAACTATCTAAAGGGCAGTGAAGATGTGGAAAAACAATGACAGTATTTCTAGATACTTGGAAAAAATATTGTTATTAAAGTCAAAATATAAAAAATTTGTTTTGATAGGCAAGCTTGAGTTATGAAAGCTTTAGTTTGATACATATTTTCTTCCATTGCCAATTTAATTTTAGTCACATGAATGACCAATCATAAGTAGCATAAAAAATCATAGATTTAACTTACAAGTTCATTCTGAAGACAAATTTTGTTTTATTCTGGAAATATGTAAAATATATTCAGGTTAGATTCAATGTTTCAAGTTCAAACATGTCTACAATCTACCAAAAATGACCTGATAGAGTAGATCTCTACTTTTTTGTATGAAGACATGGTTGATCTTTTTGTGTCTCTTGAACCATTTCTGTTCTGGATTGCTAAGTTTTAACTAGAAACTGGCTGCTTCAGAATCACAACCCTACATATCCATCCTGACATTTAAAAATGAATAGAATCAATTTGAAAGGAGATGTAAACTAGAGAGGATAGGGATTGAACGAACATAAGTATAGTATATAGATTAAGATATATGAAAATTTTGTATTAGTATAAATTAATTTTTAAAAGATTTTTTAAAGTAGAAATGGTGTTTACCTCACACTCACAATGTAGAAGCACTTCAAGACCAGCATAAATAACATAAAAATTCTTCTCAAGGAGTAAAAAGTGAAAATATATGTCAGATTCTAGATCACCAAATGATAATCTTTGCTAAATAGATTTATCAAACATCACTGCTAAATGACCAATATAAGAGCAACAAGAGTTCTGATTAATTCTGTGCTTAATTAATTTATTCAAATGTGGCAGAATTTTATTTCTAAGTGATGAATCTATATGATAATAGTGACTGTTTCAAAGTCTAATATAAAAAGAGAAAAAGTAGATGTTTGCAGAAAAGCCAAAGTTTTTATCTGATTCTTTAAATGCTCATCAATTATTTGAACATTTATATTCCTTTAGAGGTGGCATATGTAAACATAAGTGTCAAGAATTTGTAATGTACTTTTTAATTTGGGGAGTACATATATTTTAATTAGCAGTCTTCATTTTTTCAAATCAAGACAATTTAAAGGTAAATACTCAAATTACAACAATTGGGCAGATCTTTAGACTCTCTCTTTCTCTCTCTCTCTCTCTCTTTGTCTCTCTCTCTGTCTGTCTCTCTGTCTCTCTGTCTCTCTCTCTGTCTCTCTCTCTCTCTCTGTCTCTCTCTCTCTCTCTCTCTCTCTCTCTCTCTCTCTCTCT
>PVIH01030052.1:0-12700 GCA_004025045.1 Sigmodon hispidus
TTAGATTGGCTAAGATAAAAGGCACAGATGACAGCCTATGTTGGAGAGGATGGGGAGCAAGGGGAACACTCCTCCATTGTTGGTGGGAGTGTAAGCTTGTTCAGCCACTTTGGAATGCAATATGGAGGTTTCTCAGAAAATTGAGAATCAATCTCCCCAAGGACCCAGCAATACCACTTCTGGGTGTATACCCTAAAGAAGCACATTCACACTCCAAATGTATTAGCTCAACTATGTTCATAGCAGCATTATTTGTAATAGCAAGAACCTGGAAACAACCTAGATGTCCCTCAACTGAAGAATGGATTAACAAACTGTGGTACATCTACACAATGGAATACTACTCAGCAGTAAGAAAAAATGATATCCTAAAATTTGCAGGCAAATGGATGGATTTGGAGAATTTCCTCCTGAGCGAGGTATCACAATCTCAGAGAGATAAGCAGGGGATGTACTCACTCACTAGTGGTCTCTAAACAAACAAACAAGAAAAAAAAAACCAAACATGCCCAAGCGGCAAACCACAACCACTGAACAGCTTGGGATCAGAAACACCCTGGACTGACCCTTCGAACCCCACTCCACTATAGGAACCCCTGACTCACTCTTGAGGGGGGGGGACAAAACTGGATTTGGCCAGGAGTGGAGACTGATCCAAGCATTATTGCGTCAGTGGGACCATAGGACTGTCTGCTCCCTGCCCAGGGAGGGGATGGGGAGTTGCAGAGAGGAGGAGTGTCAGGGGTGGTGGGAGGGGGAAGGGACCTTGGATGAGGATATACAGGGATGGGAAAAAAAAATTTCAGAGGGAAAGCTGAACACATAGTAAATATATGTGTAGCAATCTTATTTGCATTACCACCCTTGATAAGCCATGCTTATGATACTTATCCTCTTCATAGTTATTGTTAACTTTTCCTCATTTTAAATTCATGTTACTGTTTTTTTGTTAAATACAAAATAAAGAAGAAAAAAAATTTGCTAGAGATATCCAAATATAAGTCAAACAAAATGATAAAAAATAAGTAAATTTATCTGTGGTTGTAATTGATTTGAGTCTTAGGATATAGCTTGGTTTTAGTTGAAGGTGTTTTCAATAATCAACTTGTATCATTGCATATTATAAAAGCAGATGTTGTGGAAAATGTAGGCAGTGACCTTAGCCATACAGATGTGGAATTGTTGACACAGAGAACTGGGAGGACAAATCAACCTTGATGGATGGTGTAGGATTTGGTAGGAATGGAATGCCTCTATTTGGAAAGTTGTGAGCCTGAACATTGCCATGTTACCAAGGGTACTAGACAATACAGTTCTGAAAAATGACAAATGGTAGAAACCTGGTGTGATTGTAGCTATCTCTAATTCCAGCACGAGGGAGGCTGAGGTAGGAGGATCATGGATGGGATACCAGCCTGGGCTATGTAAGATGAAAGTACCTCCAAAAGTATTGATATTCACAAATAGTGAGCGCTCAGTATGGAGAAAGCAGAGTGGATTGCAAAGTGTGTGAATATGTGACCAGAACAAGGTATGCACACAATGCTGGTTGTTCTGATCCAGAGCTGTGCATTGAGTATTAAGCCACAGGCAAATCTTTCTTCCTGGCCCCTTCCTACCATAGATGTTTTAAGAATGCAAACATTTGACATTATAGGATGTAGTAACAGAAATCACCCTCAAAGCTCTCTGGCCCACTTCTCTAAGGAAACAAAACCAAGAACTGATGGATGGTGTGCTTAGTGTAACTGTAAACTTCATAGAACCCAGGACCCCTGCAAAGACAGTCTGAGTTCGCAACCTTCTAGGCTGGACCAGATTGGCCTGTGAGCATGTCTGGGGAAGACCCAGCCCATTGTGAGACACTTCCTAGGCAGGAGGTCATAGCACTATAGGGGAGGAGGAAGCCAGCTAGGGACAAGCAAGGACTGAGCGTTCCTTCTCTCTGCTCTTGGCCAGATGTGGGACTTTCAGGTTCTGCCTTGATTTGCTCTTAGTAACGGATGTGAGCAGGAATTGAAAGGAGGTTAACTCCCCCTTTTTTTTCAGATGCTTATTGTCAGGGCATCTGTCCCAGTGTTAGACATGAAGCCAGAGCAGGGCAAGCAGAGTTGAGGCAGTACTGAAACCTGAGTCTCATTTGCTCCCTCAAAGTCTCTTCCACACCCATGAGTGGACTGTCACTCTCTGAACCTAGATTGAGAAGGCAAAGGGTAAGTGAACCAAAGTAGTCCAAGCATCTGTGTGACAGAGCTGTGAAAGGTCCGATGTGCAGTTCACACACTACATAGAAGGGCAGAGGAAGTCTTGGTGAGGATGGCGGGAGGAGGAGACTTCTGTGGGTGCAAGGCCAGCTCAAATTGCACTTGTCATTCCACAGGGGAAAGTTGACTTTGACATCACAGGCTCTGAGGTAGAGCCGGGCTCAAAGAGGAGATGGGATAAGAATTTAAGTTGTATGTAATTGAACGCCTTAGCTCTCTGGTAGCTGCTATAACACAATAGCACATGCTGGGGAATGTATTCCTCATAGTTCTGGATGCTGATATTCAAAGATCAAGGAAGGAGCTAGCCAATTTGAGGTGTGGCCAAGACCCAAGTTCAAGCTCTTAGATGACATCTTTACCCTCTAAGATTGTGCTTCTAAACCTGTGAGTCATGACCTTGCTGACAAACTTCTATATCCAATTACTGTTATAAATTACAATTTTTTTTAGCTATCCTGAATGTTTTACTTTTTTAATTATATATATATGTATATATATATATATATATTATATGGTGTTTTTACCTCATGTACCCTATCAAACTCAGATATCAGACCTATCAGATTCATGCCCACTCTTATGATCTCCTCATTTACAAAACAGCCCTTTCATGCTGCTCATTTACTTGAGTATAATTGAACTCCCTGTGGCCAAATCCTTAAAGAAAACAAGTCTTTCCTCACCCACATCTCTGCCAGAGGCCATCAATGCAGAAGTGAGGCATTGTGTCATTTAGCTATGTTCTAGTGTTGAGTTCTTGTGTACAATGACATCTCTCTTTTTATTTTTTTTTAAGTTCACTAATGAGTGGATACATCCCCTGCTTCTCTTTCTGGGATTATGATACCTCGCTCAGGAGAATATTCTCCATATCCACGCATTTGCCTGCAAATTTTAGTATATCATTTTTTTCTTAATGCTGAATAGTACTCCATTGTGTAGATGTACCACAGCTTGTTAATCCATTCCTCAGTTGAGGGGCATTTAGGTTGTTTCCAGGTTCTTGCTATTATGAATAATGCTGCTATGAACATAGTTGAGCTAATGCATTTGGGGTGCGAATGTGCATCTTCAAGGTATATGCCTAAAAGTGGTATTGCTGGATCCTTGGGGAGATTGATTCCTAGTTCTCTGAGAAACCACCATACTGCATTTCAAAGAAGCTGAACAAGCTTACAATCCCACCAACAATGGAGGAGTGTTCCCCTTGCTCCGCATTCTCTCCAGTATAGGCTGTCCTCTGTTTTTAATCTTAGCCATTCTGACAGGTGTAAGGTGGTATCTCAAAGTTGTTTTGATTTGCATTTCTCTAATGGCTAAAAATGTTGAACACTTTTTCATGTACCTTTAAGACATTTGTAATTCTTCTGTGGAGAATTTCCTTTTTAGTTCTGAACCCCATTTTTTAATTGGGTTATTAAGGGTTTTGGGCTCTAGTTTCTTGAATTCTCTGTACATTTTACAGATCAATCCTCTGTCACTTGTTGGGCTGGTAAAAAAAATCTTTTTCCATTCTGTAGGCTGTCATTTTGTCTTATTGACTGTGTCCTTGGCCTTACAGAAGCTTCTCAGTTTCAGGAGGTCCCATTTATTGATTGTTGTTCTTAGTGTTGTGCTACCGGTGTTATATTTAGGAAGTGGTCACCAGTGCCAATGCGTTGTAGGGTATTTCCCACATTCTTTTCTATCAAGTTCAGTGTAGCTGTGTTTATGTTCAATTCTTTGATCCACTTGGATTTAAGTTTTGTGCAAGGTGATAGATTTGGATCGATTTGCATTTTTCTACACACTACCATCCAGTTATACCAACACCATTTGTCGAACATACTATCTTTCTTCCACTGAATATTTTTGGCCTCTTTGTCAAAAGTCAAGTGTTCATAGGTGTGTGAGTTAATGTCTGGGTCTTCAATTTGATTCTGTTGATACACAAGTTTGTTTTAATGCCAGTACCAGGCTGTTTTTATTACTGTAGCTCTATAGTATAATTTGAAATCAGGGATGGTGATGCCTCCTGAGGTTCTTTTGTTGAGCAAAATTGTTTTGGCAATCCTGGCTTTCCTGTTATTCCAAATAAAATTGAGTATTGTTCTTTCAAGGTCTGTAAAAAATTGTGTTGGGATTTTGATGGGAATTGCATTGAATCTATAGATTGCTTTTGGTAAGATTGCCATTTTCACTATTTTGATCCTACCTATGCAGGAGCATGGAAGATCTTTCCATTTCTGATATCCTCTTCAATTTCTTTCTTCAGAGATTTAAAATGTTTGTCAAATAGATCTGATACTTCTTTGGTTATAGTTGCACCAAGATATTTAATGCCATTTACAACTATTATAAAAGGTGATGTTTCCCTTGTTTCTTTTTCAGCCCTTTTATCTTTAGTGTATAAGAGGGCTACTGATTTCTTTGAGTTAATCTTGTATCCTGCTACATTGCTGAAGGTGTTTATCAGCTGTAGAAGTTCCCTGGTAGAATTTTGTGCGTCACTTATGTATACAATCATGTCATCTGCAAAAAGAGATATTTTGACGTCTTCCTTTCCAATTTTTATCCCCTTAATCTCCTTTCATTCTCTTATTGCTTTAGCTAAAACTTTAAGAACTATATTGAATAGATGAGGGGAGAGGGGACAGCCTTGCCTAGTTTCTGATTTTAGTGGGATTGCTTTGAATTTTTCTTCATTTAGTTTGATGTTGGCCATTGGCTTTTTGTAAATCGCCTTTATTATATTTAGGTATTTTCCCTATATTCCTGATCTCTTTAGGACTTTTATCATGAAGGCATGTTGGATTTTGTCAAAGGTTTTTTTCAGCATCTAAAGAAATGATCATGTTTCTCTTTTTTTCCTTCAATTTGTTTATATGATGGATGACATTTATGGTTTTCTGTATGTTGAACCATCCCTGCATTTCGGGAATGAAGCCTACTTGATCATGGTGAATAACTTTTTTTTATATGTTGTTGGATTTGGTTTGCCAGAATTTTGTTGAAAAACTTTGCATCAATGTTCATGAGGGAAATTAGTCTGTAATTCTCTTTCTTTGTTGTGTTTTTGAGTGGCTTGAGTATCAGGGATATAACAATGGCAAAATGACAGTTATGGAGTAGCAATGAAATGATTTTATGGGTGGGATCACCATAACATGGGAAAATGTGTTAAAGGGTCACAGCATTAGGAAGGTTGAGAACCACTGTGGTAAGAGATGAAGTATCTCTGTGGCTTCCTTCTACAGGGCATTGATCTCATTCAAGTGATCTATACCCAATACTTTGTCACTTCCCAAGGCTCAGGTTCCAAATGCTATCACTTCAGGGATTAGAGTTTAATTTGTAAATCTGGTGTGGGGGGGTCACAGCCATTTGAGCCCCAATATTAGCATGGTCTAGTTTTCGTGCTCACATGTTTATTCTACTGACTACATACCACAACCGCAAAAACCCTTCAAATGAACTCAATGCTCTGATGTGAGCATATCCTATCAACACAGGCCATTGGCGAACTCACAAGCCTGGGAGAGCTGAAGGAAATGGACCTGTGAGATGCTTTGTCCAGCTTTTCCTATTCTCCTTGACAGAAGAAGCCACCCATTAATACACTCAGGAATGGGAGGAAGAAGAGACCCATGGGGCTTTCTGGTGGCTTGGCTGGAGGAAAGATGTCCTCTCTCCCCATCACCCATTACTGCCTGTGGCAAGTGAGAGAGCTAGCCACAGGGTCCCAAGAGTAGGAAAGCTAACCCTGACTTTCACCAGCTCCTTTCATATAATTCTAGTTTGTGCCAAGTTGACATAAAACTATCTAGCACAAGTCCCAATAGGAAATCTAGAAAATGACTCTTCTTCCAGAAAGTTCCATCATGAGCTAGAGCTGCACCCTCAATCTGGGTGTGTATGCATGTTCTTAAGTCTCCCTGGCAGACCATTGACCTTCTGCCTTGAAGAAATATATGGGTGGAGATCATACCCAATCATTTCATTTTAATCACTTATTATACAAACTGAAGTCCTCCCCACAAAAGAAAATAATGCATCCATGTTAAGGATTTCGCAGGCCAAATAACTGAGCTTAAAGTTTAAGGAGAGTTAAAATGTTGTCAGAACAGAGCCAAATTACTTTGCACTGCTGTCAGTCTCTCTGAGAGCTACCCGCTACTCCTCTTATGTCTGATTAAACACCTTTGTGCCCATCAAGCCTCAGTAGATCAGTACCTCTACCCAGCCCACAGTAGGAATATGTAACGTAGGCTCTGAAACCCATAGCAGAACTCTGCTGGGATCTGCCTGGTATCCCACCGACATATTAGTGAAATACTTTTGATTATAACTTTCTTTGTTCTGTAACTAATACAATCTCATGTAACCACTTCTGTGGTGAAAACCAGTATTTATGGAAACTGGAATCTGAGTTCCCAGATCTTGGTCACTTATATTTGGCTCTAGAACAAAATATCTGTTGTTCCCTTTGTGGTGACAAATGTGATTTGTCTTTTTTACATTGACAGTTATTTAGAAGTGCAAAACATACATGCATATACATGTCCAGGACATCAACAGCACTTAGGTCTTTTTGTCTGAGAGCACATGCAGTGGTGAGGAGCACAGGTCCACACAGGCTCAGCTTGGAGGTGGAACTCTATTACCTTGTGTGCCAGGAACAATAAAGGAACTTTCTAGAAGCATGCTCACACAATCAGTTTTTAAAATATTCTATCTGATCTACATGGAATGAGTATAGGGTTGGGGCCAGGTAGCATGCTTTTCAACCCCACCCTGTGACAACAGCTACAGACTAGAGAATGTCGAATCTCTTTCAGCCAGGCTGGCTGGGAGCTGCATGGCAACCCTGGCCCTGGGGACATCTGGACAATTGTACTTCCACACTTCTCCAGCCTCATTCCCAGGGGTATGTTTGCTGCTTTTGAAACACGGATCAATATTTATGCTTTACAGAATTTCCATTTAGCAGGTTTGAGCATGCCCATGAATTAATAGATACACTTGTTAAGGACTGAACAAAAAAAATAATGAGTTTGTTGATGTAAATTGGTCCTCAGCTGGGAGTCCAGGCAAAGTAATCACACAGTTTTACTTGTTGACAGTTACATTTCCTTAAATCAATTACCCTCATGAGTTTTCTACACTAGAAGCTTGCTGTGACGATTGGTTGGTAAAGCACCAGCTAATTGCTTTGTATCTTGTTACTGATGATTCTGGGTTTGTTTTATTTTAAGATAACATACAGTATTCTGAGACAGCCATGTTAAGTGACCTCCTGTTGAAAAGAATTCTTCCTCCATAGTGCCATTTTCTTAACTGAAAAGTGCTTTCTTAACGTAATAAAAGAGCCATTGTGTTCTGTTAGGCTCATACAAATTGGATAAGAAGAACACAACATTAAGTCTGCTGTTCTTAGGGTAAGTATTGAGGATACAGGGACAGTCCTTGTGACCTGAAAATGTAGGAGGGGAGCATTAATCGGTGGTGGATACACACTCTGAGTGTGCCTCTGTCTCCATTCTTCTTGAAAGGTCACTAAGAGAAGAGAATGGTATGGAGATGCTGGATCCCTTGTCCTTCCCCTTAGAACTCTGGACGCATGAGGTCTGTAGAAGGAAGACCTCATCTCAGGGAACTCCTACCACCTTGCTAGATTTTAAATATTCTTTTCCCTCATTATCTGGAAGGCTCTTCCATCCACTTTGGGCTCTGGTGAACAACTTTCTCCACCTCAAACCATTGATGACCATCCAGGTCACATACCTCTTGCTTGACCTTGCTTGAACTCCTTCATGCCTTTTGTTCTGTTTACCTTTCTTTGTCAGATGGATCAAAGGACATGTTGCTTGGATATGAATGTCTTTTAGGGCTTGTTTCTGTCTCCATTGAAATGTGTTAAGGGTGAGCACTTGGGTGATTAGGGCTTTGGAAAGTATGGCCACTGACCACAACTCTCTAGGAGTGGCTCAGACCATTCCAGTCAAGACTTTACAGAGTGTCTTTTCACTTCTCACATGTTAGCTATCAGTTGACATCCTGTCACAGAGCTTATCTGACTTGTCCCATGGTGAAGGACAGAGGAGGCCAGCTCATTGCAGTCGCCCACATGGCCTCTTAGCCTCAGACAGAGTGCATCTTGGATGCTCTGCATTGTCTTTCTCTTCAATGCTCAGCCTATCTTCTTCTGATGAACGATTCTAATGAGCAGAGTTAAGCACAGGGATAATTTATCTAATGAATTGTTACTGGCAAAGATTCTATGATGTTGAGAGACCTAAAATGCGGGAAATTATCTGCTTGATTTATGAAAACTGTGATTACTGGAGTTTAATCACGCTGGCAGAACACCTATCCATTGTGTTTGAATATGAGTAAATCAGTGTTCAGATGACTCAGAGTTTATTTCCTAAGACACAATGAAGCTAATGCCAATATCCTCTGCTCATCTCCTCTCTGACTTTCCATCAGTTACCACGAGCTTTTCAGTGTTAGAGACATTGGAGACGCTCTATGTCTCATGAGTGGTGAGAGAGAAATGTCTGGTTTACTTTTAGATTGATTCCTATCCAGGTCTCTCCCTGAAAAGAGGGAAACATGCTTTCCTTCAAAGCTATTTATGAAGGCAATTTACACACATCTGATTCTGAAAAAGTGGTTGTGAGCCACGAATATGGAAACTTGTCTTTTCATAGCTTGAGGGATCCTATGGTTTCTCTTTGTCTTCATCCAATGTGAACTTTGAAAACACAAATTAGTAACAGGTGCTGCCGTTGTGAAGTACTTCTGGAACTTGTTTTGATCAGAGAGTAAACTGAGTTGATGTGGTTGAATGTGAAATATTTTCCATTGAATCATAGGTTTTAACACCTGGTTCCCACTGATAATGCTGTTTGGAAAGATTGTGGAATATTTGGGACGATCATGTGGCCTAGCTACAGGAAATGAGTCACTGAGGGGCAGGCTCTAAGGTTTTTACCTTGGCTTTACTTCCTGTTTGTTTCTCTCATTTCCTGTGTGTGACTTCCCTGTCATGATGTGCTCTATCTTCCTACAACTATAAGCCAAAATAAACTCTTCTTAATTTTTTTCTTGACAAGTACTTGGATGTAGACACAGGAAATGCAACATGAGTAAAGGGAAACTATTGGCTAATTTAGAATAAGACTAAAGAAAATTAATCAAGACTACTATGAACTCCTTGAGACACAACTGTGTTTGGACACCAGTGCAGAAAGGTTCCAGATGGGAGGAATGTTGGACAAGGTGAGGTCCAGGCCTGTGCCCTGGGCTTGTGATGCTACAGTTGTTATTCTATGGCATTTGATGTCTCCTTAGTTCCTGCCCAACAGTTTTAGAGTTACTAGAATGTATATATTTTTTCTTGTGAATTCTTTGTAATTTATTTTCTAAATCACTAAACTTTCTGGCATTTTGTTTTATGTTATGTTCCCAGGAGAAAAAAAAAATTTGCATTAAGCTTTCCTGCTTGGAACTCAATGGGAAACTCATAATAGTAAAACTGTGAAATACAACATAGTTGCTCTTGGAATAACCTCTTTCAAAAACCATAACAAATACAATTTTATGGTCCTTCCATACTATCTGCTTCTCTTGCTTCTTACCCAGCATTTACTTAAAAATTCCGGTGTGGTCTTTATATTCATCCATATTTTAAAAATATATATTTATCAACAATGTATAGAGTTGTTTTCTATATTTGTGCAGCTTCGTGTATTACAGTTTTCTGTATATTTTCTGAATATTTAGAAAGCAAGGATGCTTGCTCTTTTCATACAAAGAGGACAATTAATTAATTTTTAAACTGTTCCTTGGAAATAGATATTAGCTATTTTTCTCTAAGACTTATATTTATAGATGTCTATAATTTTTAAGTAAAACTTAATGTGTCATTATATATGTTGTTAAAATGAGTTAATATTTGGCACATGTGGCCACCACATGAGTGAGAGGAAGGTAGTTTTAGAAACTATATAATATGGAAAATATAACACAAAAATCTATTAATGGTTTTATACTGGTTATACAGATAAATGATAGCATTTTTATGTTTTGGGTTAAGTAGACACTTCATAATTAATTCTCATTTAAACTTTTAAACTTGGTTAATAAAACTTTAATTACATCTGTGTCTCATATTGTATTTCTCCTGGATATTGGCATTAGACAGTGCCAGACTCTTGAGGACCTCCTTTCTCTGTGCATTCTGAGACACTACCCTCAGTCTCATCTTCTAGCTGAGTGATGTAACTTGTGTAGCTGGTTGCTTGTGTGTTGTGCATTTGGACAGTTTATAACATTGCTGGGTCCATCTCCCCTGTCTGTCTTTGGAAAATGGACCATTTATGGTTGTCAGGAATGCCTAGGATGAGTCCTAGAAGCAGTGCTGGGTATGACTGTACTGAGCTTATGATTAGTAATCATCTATGTTTATTAAAATGAACATGCTCAAGGGATTCATAGGTTCAATTCCAATAGTATTTTAACTAACAATTACTACGATCTGTAGTTTTAATTAAGTCTCCTGTACTTGTGTGCAGGCTCCCAGTCAGAAGAGGTTTCTTGAGTAGGAATGGAGAAAGGATGGCTGTTTACTGGTGGGAAGTATCTGTTGGAGCTGCAGTATCCACCATAGCACGTTGGGAATTAGCCACATAGTGCTACATGCTGTTTTTATTAATGGTCCTTCTGGGCATCCTTATAATGAGCCAGTCCCTTCCATTTACTTTCTCAAAGTCTGGGTTGTGTCTTAGGGGAAACAACTGGATGTTATGTGTAGTAACATTTTTTGAATATTGAATTTACGCTGTCTTTATTCTTCTAAAATGTGTTTATTTTTAACTAAATGCTATGCTCTTTAAAATAATCACAATTTAGAAAAATTAGTTACTTTGCAGCTAATGCATGTTTTAAGTCCCAAATTCTCAATTTATTTAACATTCTCTAATTCTTGGGATTTTTCCCTATGAAGGTTTTTTTGGTTGTTGTTGTTCATTTAACTACCTCTTGGGAATTTTTTCAACATTATGTATGTTTATATCCTGAAAGCAATATCTTTTATGACATGCATTACAGACTTAAAGAAATAAAGCTTGTTTAATAAATGCAAAACTATAAAAACTATTTATATGGAGGAAAAAAATAAAGCACAGGAGACAAAGCTCATAACACCACCAGCACTTGGTATGCTTTTGTTGAAGACTTGCATTACAGAATCTTAATATAAAATTATGTTTTATCAAAACAGATATGCAATTGCCAATATTCTACCGTAGAGCTGATATTTTTCTCTTACGATCTAGGTTTATTATACAAATGTACTCAAAAATGTAAATAAAATAAGGATAGCAAGGATCCCCTCCACTAGCTTAATTTCTTTTCTGTTGCTGTGCTAAAATACCATGATAATAGCAACTTAAAGGTATAAGTTGTCTTTTTTTTTTTTGGTTCAAGGTCAAGGGGTATGGTCCATCACCATTGGATGTCAAAGTGTCAGGGCTGGAAACAGCTATTTCTATTGTATCTGCAGCTCCAGAATCAGAGAGAAGAATAAGTATGTGCAGAGCTCACATTCTCTTTTTGACAATAGTTCGGGATCCCAATCAAGAAGAATGGTGTCACCCACAGTGGGCAGGACATTTCTTCTCACCCCAGTTAACTTAGCTGAGACAGTTCCCCACAAGCACACTTAGAGGCCTGTATGAAACAACGCAAATCCATGAAGTTGTATAATTCTCCAAAGTAAAGTGTACATTATTGTTGTTTATTTGTTCTATGAAAATGATTCTGTCCTAAACACCTTTACCTATCAACATGACATAGTCTAGATTCACTTGGGAAAGGTTTCAAGGGATTTCTCAGATCAGATAGATATGTGAATGTGCTTGTAGGGGATTCTTGATTGTTAATTTAATGTGTAAGGGCCCAGCCCACTGTGGGTGGCACCATTACCTAGCTATGGAATCCTGGGCTATATAAGAAAGCTCGTTAAGCATGAACCTTGACAAGTCAGCATTCACCAATCATCTATGGTTCTGCTTCATGTTCCTGCATGAGGTCTTACCCTGACTCCCCTTAGTGATGCTCTACATAACCTGTAAACTTAAACAAACCCACCACTCCAAGTTGCATTTGGTCAAAACCACAATAAAATTAAGTTGCATTTTTATTTAAACTAACACACTACTTACACTACTTAGCTTATAGAAAATTATTTTCAAAGACATATGGAGGGGCTGGAGAGATGGCTCAGAGGTTAAGAGCACTGATTGTTCTTCCAGAGGTCCTGAGTTCAATTCCCAGCAAAACCACATGGTGGCTCACAACCATCTATGATGAGGTCTGGCGCCCTCTTCTGTAAAACTGTATGCATAATAAATAAATAAATCAAAAAAAATTTAAAAAAAAAAAAAAAA
>PVIH01030054.1:0-12699 GCA_004025045.1 Sigmodon hispidus
GTTTCTCTCCAGTATGTGTTCTTTTATTACTTTGAAGATGACTCTGACAAGCAAAGGATTTACCACACTGAGTACATTCATAGGTTTTCTCTCCAATAAGAGTTGTTTTATGTATTTGAAGCTTATTGTCATATGATATTTCTTTACCACGTGGAGTATATTTAGGTGTTTTCTCTTCAGTCTGAGTTTGTTCATGCCTGCAATGATATTTGGCACATATAATGCTTTTCTATATTCAATAATCTGTTTAATTTTTATTTCTCTGTAATATTTTCACATTTTTGCACTGAAAATAGAAGTCAGTTCATAAGGTTTTATTTCTGTGCTTACATCCATGATATTTCTTTTTTTTTTTTTTTAAAACCTTTATTTATTTAGCCTTGGTGTTTGCCTGGAACTGGAACTACAGACAGTTGTTAGCTGCCATGTGGGTGCTGGGAATAGAACCCTGGTCCTCTGAAAGAGCAGACGGGTGCTCTTAACCGCTGAGCCATCTCTCCAGCCCCCATGATATTTCTTTTTATTAAGGGTTATTTTGCATCTTTAAAGGTAACAGTGATATGAAGCTTATATTACACAGTTAAATTTATAATTCCTTCTATACATTTTACATATTTGAAGAAAACTTAAATATACTTAGAACTTTACCACACTTATTATCTTTATAAATATTTTCTGTGAGTCATACCACATTTTAATGTGTGTTTGAACAAGTGTTTACACAGTTTTGGTACCTCAAGGTTTCACCTCAGTGTAACTTTGTTTAATTATTAACAATAAAGTTAGAAAACAAAATTACTTATATGATTAACTTAAATTCTATCAGTGTGCTCAACATGGATATGGTTACATATCTTTTGATTATTCTTAGTGAGAAGTACATTATTTTTTTTAATATCTCTAAAATAAGATATAACAAATCAAGAATGATGCAAATTATACCCATTAGAAAGAATAAGAAATGTTTATTCATTGAATATACACAGTTTAATTTTCTGTTTCTCAGAGATAAATGTCAAAGGGATTTTGGTTTCTTTAACACAACACCCCATACATTAAGATAAGTCTTATTTTATTTAAATAAGTAACACAAGTTTTACTACTTTTAGTATGAATAGTACTCATTCTACTTATTTAAAAGGTATGGAGACTTTTAGCTCACATTTTCAATTGTATCTTTTGTATAAAATGAGTAGTAAGTGGTAAATGGAGTGACATGTCGATAGCATACCTCACATGGTGCTTTGATTGAAATAGTGATATGTGTGAAGACATTGTTAAGTGGTATCTTTCTTTAAAAGAATACCTTAAAATCCAATTCATCTACACAAGCTAGAGGTACATGCTTTGTGAAAATTTAATGATTATTAATTTACTTTAAACTTTACTCATTTACAAAGATACATTTGTTTAATACTTTCAAGAATCTATTTCTATCAGGTTGATCATGACAATTACCTTTCAGGACTTCTACAACATTGAGAATAATCTTCAATATTATTTTTTTTCCAAGTGTATCCTAAAATTTAGTACACAAAAATGTATGTTATATTTATGAAATTAGGCAAACTTTAATTGTCTTCATCAGTACTTAGAACCATGACCAATTTGTTCAGCTAAATCAGTTACTTCAATTTACAAATGTAAATCCATAACCAATTTATATTTGACCTCTTATTTTAAAACAACAAGGAAAATCCAGTCTTACCAATAATAGTAAGGTTTTTGTAGGTCTCAAGCATCACATCTTTGTAGAGATGTTTTTGAGACATATCCAGCAAATTCCACTCTTCACAAGTGAAGTCAACATGCACATCATCACAGGTGACTGCATCCTGTAATATTCCATAAATGTGTTCAATAGGAAGCACAATACTGACAACATTCTAAATATGGACTTCATGATAGCATAGTCAAATACTTCTAATTCTCCCCACAAACATTATATGGCATAAACATCATAATTTAATCACCTAATAACCTTAAAATTTGAATAAGAGATTCACCTTTGCCATTTTACTTTTTCTATGATTTGTCAATCAACTTACTATAGAGATAGATGCCTATTAATAAACTTAGAGAAAAATAAATAGCACATATGAAATAAGTTGTACAATTAACTACTACAAAAAAATCAAAATGGACAAACTGACAGTTTGGGCAAAAACCTTTAACCCCAGCACTCAGAAGGCAAAAGCATATATATTTGCCTGTGATTTGAATGCAAGCATTTATTTACAATCAGGTTAAGCAGAGCCAAAAACTCATATTAAACTTGTTTTCCTCATAAAAAAGTGCAATGTCCAAACAGCCAGAAAGAATGCAGAGGTGTTTACTAAAGTTTTTTCAAAGAGTGAGCATTCATTATAGTTCAGTTTTTTTCCAGAAATGTAAGTTGGCCTAACCTGAATGGTAACATCAATATGATTTTATTAGAAGACTCTGGATATTTAAACAGATAGAAATAGATTAAAAACAGTAACACTATGCATGCTAATCACAAATATTTAACACAAGGCAGAATTATAAAGCTCTTCCTTCATAATCTGACAAATTCAAGTACTCAGTTTCTATCTCATACATGAAAAACTATAACGATTTTTTTAACTTCAGGCTTTCTAAGTCTAGCATATTCATCCATATGGACAAAGTAATCACTTTTATTAAAATCTACAGAAATAAACAATCTACTAAAAAATGGCCATGTGCCTTTAATCAATGACTCACAGAGATTGAACCATATTAATATGATAAATACATGCTTGTAATGGGAAATCTGAAGCTACCCAGGTAAACTCTGATGACTTCAAGGAAGCAGAGCTGAACAGGGCATGGTCAGTGGCAAAAGCCCCAGAGGAAAAAAGAGCCAGGCACTTTTTGACCTGTTCCATGGTTAAGGAAGAGTGCTCTGTGGCATTTTCCTGCTCACTGCTTCCTTCTGTGCCCCTCTGAATCATCTTTGTACTGTAAGCTTTCTTGGAATAAAAAATATTGCAAGATTGTATACATCTTCTGCAATATCTGGCTACCCAACATGGGGCTACATTTCATGGAGCCCGGGCTGGGCCTCCTACCAATGTCACTCCTTGTTCTACCTGCAGTGCCTATTTTGTGTATGGGGAAGAACAGAGGTAGGTTTTGACCAGGCTGCAGCATCAGACTTTAGCTCTCCAGGGGCATGCTTTCTGCCTTTTCACCACCAACAAGTTCCTCCAGATCCAGTCTTCTCTGCCACACATAGGTGGCCTTTACTGGCAGTGCAGTCCAGAATTCTCCCAGATAACCACACGAATCTCCTGACTGCTGGTAAGCAGGAATCTGAGAGACTGGGTTTCTGTACACTGGCTGCTGCAGACAGTTGTGGTGGCAAATGCTGGTATGATTTGCTGAGGGAGGCAAAGTCAGGAGGAACAAGAATTTGAGGTCAGTCTGCTTCAGGGACAATTTTAACTTCCATTCTGTTCTGGGAACTGCTGCTGCTGCTGAATGCAACTATGACACCTGCTGGCCATAAGTCCTCATTACTTCTTAGTAAGGTAATCACCTGTTTTCTTTCATAATGTCTTATGAAAAACTGTACAGAATTTTACGCACTTTTTCACAATGGTGATAAAGGATTATTTTCAGGATTATGCATTTGGAGGCTATCTCAACCCAGGAGTTCTTTTGCTTTTTGTATGATACTATACTTTATACTTACTTATTTTAAAGGATCCCAGTATAGAGATGAATGTATTTCTTATAGGGTTTGTGAGATACATGAGGATTCTAACACAGCTTTACTTGCTAAGATGTGTGACATGGATAAAGATTTTAAGACAATTAAGAAGCTCACTTCCTATAGAGAGGAGAGGTTTACATTGGTTAGAGAGGAATGCAGAATTTATATTAATGAAAAAAATTAGGAAAGTAGAAAAATGTATGCAAGAAAAGGATCAGAAAGTAGTAGAACATGTAGATGTGCAGACTGAGAGACTTTTCCACTTTATAAAATTGTTGGAAATTTTATTTATATAGGACCTTAAAACACTGGAAAGGACCATTACCTCTAGGTTACAAGATTATGAGGGTCATATGGAGATAATAGATAAAGATTCTGAGGCAACATATACTCAAGACAACCCAGAGCCTCCTTTTAAAAGATATTACAGTAGGGAAAATGCTCTACCTAGGATGATTACAATGAGGGACTACCCCCTACACCTCCAACATTATTCCTGGTTTTGGCAGAGAACAAAAAATCTTGTGGAAGGACTTCAGGCAACATGGGATATAATTATGAACCTATCTACATGCAGGATCTGAAAACAATGAAGGAAGCCACAGTGACATATGATCTACAATTTTCTTTTGTGAAACAATTCATAAATTCTTGGTCAACACAGAATCAGGTAATTTGTGATGACTGGGAGAATTTGGCAACTGCAGTGTTGGACACTAGTCAAAGCTTACAGTGGAGGAATTGGTTTAAGAAAGAGGCTTGAGGCTTGTAATCTTGGGATCAAACTGAAAATTTTACCAGACTCAAATGACTCAAACAGAAGGCCACTACCATCTGGGCTATGTAGAAGGTGTAACAAAGGCAGACATTGGACAAATGAATGTAGATCCATAAGAGACAGAGACAGCAAACTTTTAACATTGGGGAAAAATAACTTGGGGATTCTCCCAGGAAGCCAGTAAGAGATAGACCTCAAAGCCAGAAAAGATCCAGTCATATCCAGTCACAATGGAAGAGCAGTCTACTCAGTATGAGTGACAAATCCCAAGCCTGGAACAGTAGACCATGTAGCAATACACAATACATTGCCCTTACAGGAGTTGATAGTATCCAGTAAACCGATAAAACACATATTTTAGCAGACATCCATAAATGAGCAAAGACCAATGTTGAAAATAAGAATAGACAATATTTTTATGCAAGGCTTAGTTGACATGGAAGCTTATGTTTCAATCATAACTCCACAATCATGACACTTAAGATGGCCTCTCAAGGAAGTAGATATTTAATTTTTAGGTATTGGGACATTGTCTCAAGTAAAACATAGTGTGAGATGGTTTGAATGAATAGGACCATAAGGACAGAAAGGAAGATTGAAGCCATACATTACCAACATAGCAGTGAATTTATGGGGTCGTGATCTTCTACAATAATGGAACACCCAAATTAAGATCCCTCCAGGCTTAAATATCAACCAAAGACCCAATCATGGCCCTGAAAACAGTGCCTGAAGAGGTGATGCAAAATAGCCACTGGTTATTCAGATTCCAAAACAACCCAGTCTAAAAGCTACATGTACCCCAAAGACACTCACAGCCCTGCCTTCGAAATGGTTGACAGACAAGCCTATTTGGGTCCAACAATGGCCTTTGACAGAGGAGAAGTTACTAGCCCCAGAACAATTGGTACAGGAGCAGTTACAAGCTCAGCATATTGAAGAATCAACCACCCATGGAATTCCCCCTTACTTGTGATCAAGAAGAAATCTGAGAAATGGAGAATGGTGACAGATTTAAGAGCAATTAATATGGTGATTCAGCCCATGGGCACCTTACAGTCTGGTATACTCTTACTTTTTTTGCTACATAAAGGATTGCCTATTAAATTTATTGATCTGAAGGACTGTTTTTTTTTTAACCATATCTCTACCAGAACAAGATAAAGAGATGTTTGCTTTCACTATACCTACTTTCAACAATGCACACCCAGTAAAAAGGTATCAATGGAGGATCCTTCTACAAGGGATGCTAAATATTCCCACACTATGCCAATATTTTGTTTGACAGCCAGTAGAAGTGATTTGCAAACAATTCCCACAATCTATCATTTACCATTATATAGGTGATATATTGTTAGTGGTCCCAGACATAAACATCCTAGAAAGACTGTTTGAAGAAATGAAGGTGTTGCCTGATTGGGGACTTCCCATTGCCCCTGAAAAGATACAGAGGGAAATCTATCAATTATTTGGGGTATAAAATACACTTGTAAACAATTAAGACCTCAGAAGTTACAACTTAAGAGGACAGATAGAGGACACTTAATGGTTTTCAGAAGCTACTAGGGGATATCATCCACATATGACCAGATTTTGATACAGAAAACTATGAACTGGTTAATTAGTTCAAAATCGTAGACAGTGAAAAGGATCTGAACAGTCACAGGGAATTCTCTGCTGAAGCTGAGAGAGAATTAGCATTGGTGGAAAACAGATTACAAGAAGCACATGTGAACTGTATAGATACAGACCTCGACTGCATTATTTTACATTCTGGTTATTTTACATTCTGAGTATTCCTCTACAGGAGTCATAATGTAAGGAGAAAATATTATATTAGAATGGATATTACTACCACATAGCCCAAGTAAAAATTGAAAATGTACGTTGAAAAGATTTCAGATTTGATTTTCAAAGGAAATTTCAGGCTTCAACAGTGGACTAGAAAGGATCCGACAGAAATTGTTGTACCTTTGACCAATGAGGAAATTGATCAATTATGGGCAGACAATGAACCTTGACAGAAGGCCTGTAGTGGTTTCCTGGGGAAGATTAATAATAAATATCCCTGAAGCAAGAAGATTCAGTTCATAAAGAAAACTAATTGGATTTCCCAAACATATGGTACAGGATAAACATATTTCTGGAGCTCCTACATATTTTATTGATGCAAATAAATCAGGAAAGGCTGGTTATAAATCAAAAAACTTTAGTATGGTGGAACAGAGCCCTTATGATTTTGTTCAGAAGGCAGAACTGTAAGCTATTATTATGGTGTTATTGGATTTTACAGGACCTCTTAAGCATATAACTGACTCTCATGCAGAAGGAGTTGTATTTCATATTCAAACTGCTGACTTCATTCCTGATGATACACAATTATCCTTCTTGCTTATACAGCTGCAGGATATCATCACAAATAGAATACATCCTATGTACATAGCACATATCATGGCTCATTCAGGCCTTCCTGGCCCTTTAGCACAGGGTAATGATGAGATTGATCAGTTATTAATAGGAAATGTGATTGGAGCCTCAGAATTTCACAGGAAGCATCATGTCTGTAGCAGGGGATTAAAGAAGAGCTTTTCCATCACTTGACATCAAGACAAAGAAATTTTGCAAAAGTGTGATGTGTTCCCTCTACAATCAACCATCCTTAACTGCTGGGAGTAATCTTAAGGGTACAGGGAGCAATGAGATTTGGCAGATGGATGTGTTTCACTTTTCAAATATATTCATCATATCATTGAAACCTACTTAGGAATGCAGTGGGCTACTGCCTTGAGTTTTGAAAATGATAATTCAATACTCATTCATCTTCTGGAAGCCATGGCCATATTGGGAATTCCTGATCAAATTAAGACTGACAATGCTTCAGCATATACTTCCCAGAAAATGAGACAGATTTTTTGATATTATGAGATAAAGCACCTTACTGGGATACCACACAATCCCACTGGACAAGCAGTTGTGGAAAGATCCCATCACACCTTGAATGAGATGCTTTATAAACAGAAAGGCGGTATGAAAAAACCTAGGGAGAATTACATGGTGCCTTGCTGACATTAAACTTTTTTAATGCTGATGAGAAAGAAACTTCAGCTGCAGAGAGACATGGGATAATAGAAAGGACTCCTGAGCTGAATCAACCTGTTTGCTTCAAGGATGTATAAACTTCAGAATGGAAGTCAGGACATGTGTTTTGTTGGGGTAGGGGTTTTGCTTTTGTTTCCACAGGCAAAGAGAAAATATTGATAACAAGATTGATAAAGAGCCAATTCAAAAAGGAGAACCCTCCTGAGGAGAAGGAATAATGGGTCATCTGCTGAAAAGACAGTTGGAAATGTGATAAGAAACATTCACTTAACTAATTTTGGGCAGGGTCTCAGTTTTGTTTTACAGAAGAATAGATACAACCCTCTTCATGACTTTAAAAGGATGCTGAATGCTTAGACTTTTGATGCATTAAAAGGTCTACAGGAGATTACAAGGACACCAGACACTGACAGGCAGTAAGAGTAATTTCTCTATTCTCACAACTGTACATCTATATCTAATGATTTTATATATATATATATATACACACATATATACACACACACACACACACACACATATATATATATATATATATATATATATATATATATATATATATATATATATGAGGTCCTGGTTTGATCATGACAGAGGCTGGCTTTGGAGATGGAGCAAGTGTCTTTCTCCCTCTCTAAACCCAAGTGCATTGGTAAATAAAACCTGAGAGACTCTGTCACACATCAGAAAAGCCACCTGAAGTTAGACAGAAGATAGATGAAATATATAGGGACAAATATTATCTTACTTTTATTTTAAATCTTAAATCTTACATCTTTCTGCAGTTTCTACACTCTTACTCTAAAAATCTTGTCTGCACACAATACTTACTGGTGGCTCAATATCTTCAGTTAATAGCATCTATTGGCCTCTCCACTATACAAAACAATTTCTTCTACCAGCCCTGTCCAAAATTGAAAACACATTCTGAATTTAATTAATGTGAACTCAAGAATTCTAACTTTCAAGAAAATAATAAGACATCCCAATGACTGTCATCTAGATAACAAAAGCTATATCTGTTAGTCAATTTAACATTTGCTGCAATACATAAGCATAAATTTGGATACATATTATGGAAGAAAAAACTGAAAGATTAATATTTTCCATGCATACAGCTATAATCCAAGGTCTTAAAAGTTACTAGGACAACACCAAGTGTGAGATCAGATTACTCTATGTAGAAAAATTTCAGTAAACCTCAGCAAAAGAAACTATTGAGTCTTTTTTCAAAGATAGAATATATTTAGACTTTAAATCTTTTCAAACTGGTATCCTCCTTTATCTGGGTATACCAAAAAATCAACTTGAAGATTAGATATATTTCTACATACTGCATGTAGGTGAAATTTTGTGAACAGATTCAGAGTACAGAATAACATTACTCAGAGGCATTTGTTGGAGAAAGGTGCAAAGACACCATGGGGCCTGGAAGAAGAGAGATTCTGGCTTCAGGATCTCACCAAGATCTGGGAAGGAACAACCAAACTAGCTCGGTCCCAATTATGAGCACCATCCTCTCACTCACCATGATCTGGTTTCCCAGCTCAGCCATGTACTCTGCTCAGCTCCCTGCAGCAGCACAAACAGCACACCACACAAAGTTGCTAGTGATAGCTCCTCTTCAAAGCCAAACCTGAAACAGCAACAGGAAGAAATCTGCATTAATTCTGACTCCCAGGTCACCTAAAGAACCTGATTGGCCAATGAGGCCTGAACACTTCCCATTTGGTTAAAATACACTTATAGACACAGCTCAATGCCTCTTGACCTTGAATTTTACCCCAGACAGACAACTTTTTACAGGTAAGCAGAGATCTGCATATCAATAGCACTAGGCCTTGACTCCCTGAGTTGATCAGGCTACCTATTTGCATTCTAAAAGCACTTTCTCTTCTTTGTCCTAGATATGATTTGGGGAGCTTCCATGTATAGCCCTCTATATTATGCAGGGTGGAGTAAGTTCCTGTCACACTGGTTAAAGAGAGCCCAATACAATTACAGAGAAATATAAAGACATAAAAAAATGCCTTTGTGATATTAATTTGCACTACAAGTTCTTAGCAACCTTTTCATTTAAAATGCTTATTCTGGGGTCTGGAGAGATGGCTCAGAGGTTAAGAGCACTGTTTGTTCCTTTAGAGGTCCTGATTTCAATTACCAGCAACCACATGGTGGCTCACAACCATCTATGATGACATCTGGTACCCTCTTCTATATACTGTATACATAATAAATAAATAAAATAAATCTTTAAAAAATGTTTTTTCTATACACCCCACTGCTTTGCATCTCTCAAGCTCCTCCACTCCACCCACCTCCACTGGGAAATGAATTTCAAGGTGAGGCAGTTCAGTCTGGCTTATTGAGTTGAGGAAGGGCCAATTTCATTTTCCAGTATCAAAGCTGAGTAAGTTATTTCTCTGTAATAAATGGACTCTGTGATGCCAGTTCATATACCAGAAATAAACTCTAGTACTACTGTAAGAGGCTCCACAAAATACTCATGGTATTCAACTGTAATAATTCAGAGGGTTTAGTTCCTTTTAATGAAAGTTATTCAGCAATTATTTTATGTCAGTGAGCTTCCAACAGCTGGAGTTAGCCAGCTTAATGGGTCTCCTCATGATCCTCATTTCTTTGCTTATACATGCTCTCCTCTCCCTCCTTAGTTGAACCAGGAGCTCTGTTTCATCTATGGATCTCTGCTTCTGCTGTCATTTGCTAGTTGATGTTTGTATGATGATAATTATGTCAGTTATTCATTTGGTTGTAGGAGAAGTTTTATTTAGGCACACTTTCCACTATTGCTAAGACATCTTGTGGACTCTAGGATGTTTCTCAAGCCCCATGTTTCCTTTTAACCCCTAAAAGGCTCCCTTTATCAAGATAGCTTATTCTTGATTCTCCCTCTCTGTTGCTCCTCCCACTCAACTATCTCATTCTCTCATGATCTTTTCTCATGGTTCTGCAGAGATATCTCTTTACTCTCTTTTTTTAACTTTTTTATTAAAGGACTTTATTTAAAAAAAATAAGCTAGAGTGACAAGAAAAAAATGCAACAATGCCATTGTGTAGAATGAATACTGTTAAGATAAAATGAATAGCAGAAAACTATTACACCCTTTAGAAGGAAGTTCTGAGAAGTTTTGTAATGTTCTTAAAACCATTCAGCCTCCTGGATTAAAGAATTAGAAGACCAGTTTTCAACTTTTAATTGGTAAAATAGCCAACATTGAACTAACTCAATCAAAGACCCTAAGGGATTCTAGTAAATCAACTTTCTAAATCCATACAGAGATTATTCATTCAGTTCTGCTGGAGCAAGAACCTTGACTAATATTTCTGTGTTTTTATACAGGTATGCATTGATTTATTAGACAATCATAGTGTTCAAAAAATCTTTTTTTACTCCATTTCTTTCTAAATATTGCATATATTTTTGAGGGCTATACTTTCTATTATTGTCAAATTATCTAGAAATTAAAGTCTAGTTCAGAAAAAATAGTGCTAAAACTTATAAAGAATTTGCTTATTTATACTTTACATCAGCAAACTAATTAGAAAAATGGATATATATGCATATTTATGATGGCCTGTCATTAGGGTAATAGGGACAGTGTAAAAAATACAACCTAACCCAGAAACTAAAACCAAAACTACCCCCAAAATATTAGAAACACACTTTGATCTGAAAAGCAGAACTAAAGAAACACTTCTTAGAGAGATTCCTCTTTTTTAAAATATTTACTTTTGTTTTATGTGAATTGAAGTTTTGCCTGCATGTATAAATGTGTAAGGGTGTCAGATCTGGAAATTAAAGACAGTTGCACACTGTTATGTAGATACTGGGAATTGAACTCAGGTACTCCAGATAAACAGTTAGTGCTCTCAACTGCAAAGGCATTTCTCCAGGCCCAAGAAACACTTTCTATCTTTTACCAACTAAGCACATAAACAACTCATCCCTGAGCATAAATTCCAGACAATGTATAAGTTATTCAAGCTTTGGGATTGAAATCTGACCAATTCCAGTCTTAAAAATATTATCCCCAGAATGTTCCTGCCCCTTAGAAGCCCTATATCAGGCCTGGGCCTGCCCAATTGGCAGTTCCCAATTTTCACCCTGGCAGAGGCAATCATTCTTTTGGATTCTTTTCTCCAACATAAATTTATAAAATAATTTTTGAGTGGAAACCTTTATTCACTGGAGCAATCAGAAACTGCCTAGGGTAATGGAGCAGGGAAACAGTGGACACCTCTGCTGGGAAACTCCCATAAAGCACCAGAGCAGACTACTACATTTCTGCAGTGAAGCCTTACTCCCTTTGATCTGAACATTTATTAGATATAAAAATTCTCTTGAGTGGATGGTTCTTTTACACATCTCTTAGCATTTACCTTGATTTCTCACTCCAGGTTTTAATTATTAATACCAAATATAATTTTTGCTATTGAAGTCAACTTTCAAATAATAGAAGACTTGTCAGACATTCATTTTTCCAACTTGAGGAAAAAAATTATAATCCTTTCCTCAAATCAAGAAGTGAGTAAATTCTCATCCCCTTCAGTACATCCAGCCATTCATTAGACATCATTTGCTGTTCATACACAATGTGACACCATGTGGCAGTATACTAGGAGTTGGAGCCACTGGATGTTCTGATCAATCTAGTTTCATACTTACCTGAAAACTGAGAATCTCATCTACTACAGTGTCACTAAACACTACATTTCTTCAGCAAAATTGCTTGGTCCCTCCTCCCATGTTTGGATCTTCCCTGAAGGGTGGCACTCCATGAAGGACACACTCATGGAGATGATACAGTAAAGAACTCTTTCATCTAAAGATAATGGATCAATCTCCAGCTGATTTGTGCAAAGTGGCATAGCTGATGAGATTATGCAAATGAATGCAATAAAGACTAATGCCTGGCTGGCTGTATGTAATTAGTTGCAGTTTCTACTTGCTGGGTCCTTTTTGTCCTGGTGTTTGTTCTCAGTACAAGTTCATGAACCTATTAGCTGCTATTTCCTTAAATTTTTACATCCTTCTGGGATTGTCAGACAGTAAAATTAAATGAAACCAATGGACATGTGG
>PVIH01030056.1:0-12696 GCA_004025045.1 Sigmodon hispidus
GAGGGAGGGAGGAAGGAGGGACGGAGGGAGGTCTCCAGCCTCTTTCAGCCTCCCCACCTCTCCCCCCCATGCAAAATAAACACACACATGCACAAGCACACACGCATGTGCATGCACACACATGCATGCACTCATGAGTGCACACACACACACCCCCACACACATCCTCTGCCTTTCTCCTTTTCCTCTCTCAGCAAGAGCTTTGTAACACTAGATGGCTGATCCGAAAATAACTGTTTTGCCCTTAGACAGAGGCGGTTTTTTCACAGGAGAAGCTGAGATATTTTGAAAGCCGCCCCTGAGGCGAGAAAGTTGTGCATAAGGCACTAATTGTCAGCACTCCCAAGGGCAACTGCCTGGCAGGCAAGGCAGGAGGCAGGCAGGGGGAGCCAGGGCCTCCAAGGTCCTGGGGGAGTCTACCTCCAGCAAGCATGCTCAGCCGGCCCGAGATAAAACCCAGGAGCAGGGGTGATCTTACATAACCAGAGCAGACCGAACATTTTCAGCAAATTACCCCTGTGATGAGTTCTGCCATAAAATCGCCTAGCAAGTGAATTTAGTTTTTCTTCCCTGCGTGCCCAATCAATTAGCACATGAGTAATACCAAGCCCATTAGGACAAACTGATGCCAGGGGAGTTATGTCATCTGCTCTAGAAATGATTGCTTAATATGCCGGTTGGGGGCTGGGCGTGGTGGTGCACGCCTTTAATCCCAGCACTCAAGAGGCACACAGATCTTTGTGAGTTCGATGCCAGCCTGCTCTATATATCAAATTCTAGGCCAGCCAGAGCTATGTAGTAAGTCCCTGTCTCAAACCAACAACAGATGGGTTGACTCTGAGACACTCCCAACCGCACACTGTCTTGCCATAATCAATACCAATAGCCTGTCTCCTGCCAGAATGCTTCTGGACAGAGCAGGAATCGGAGCCAGTGTGGGAGGGACAGCTTACTGAACAGCCCCAAATACCAGGGTCCACCTCCATACTCTCCCTCCACTCTCCCCTGTTCTTTGTTCTCTATGGCTGGCCTCCAAAACCAATAGATGCCTAAAGGTAAAAGGAAAATGTCTGGAGACAGGTGTGAGAAATAGGAGTGTTCTCTCCGGGGAGCTGTGGGAATTCAAATCCAGGAAAGAAAGGAAGAGGCATGGGAGGTCCTTCCATTCCCTAGTCCCTGGCAGCTGCAGAGTCAGTCACAGGGAGCAACTGCAAACATGTGCAAGATGCAAGAGTCAAGAGATGAGCACACTTGTGTTCAACAAGATTGGGAGTGAGAGCATGTGTTGGGGTACACTGGTGCATGTGGGCACAAACAGGACAAGAAATTTCACCCCTGAGCATAGTTGGTGTCTTAAGGTTTCTATTGCTGAGGAGACATCATGACCAAGGCAACTCTTTTCAAGAAAAACATTTAATTGGGGCTGGCTTATAGTTTCAGAGATTTAGTCCATTATCTTCATGGCAGCATGCAGGCATGCATGGTGCTGGAGAAGGAGCTGAGAGTTCTACATCTTGATCCACAGGAAGCAGAAGGAGACTGTGTCCCACACTGGGCATTGCTTGAGCATATATGAGACCCCAAAGCATGCCTTTATGGTGACACATTTCCTCCAATAAAGCTGTACCTACTCCAACAAGACTATACCTCCTAATAGGAACATTCCCCATGGGCCAAGCATCCAAACACATGAATCAATGGAGGCCAAACCTATTCAAAACACCACATTTCACTCCCTGGCCTCATAGGCTTGTAACCATAACATAATGCAAAATGCATTTAGTGCAACTTTAAATTCTCATAGTCTATCACAGTCTCAACAATGATTAAAAGTCTCTTTAGTTCAAAGTCTGTTCTGAGATTCGTGTAAGTACTTTGTAGTAAGAAGTTCCTGGCCCAGACTAGCCCCAATAACTGGACCAGCAGACCCAAAGTAACACATAGAAGCTTGTATTAATTCCATGCTGATCCACCTATGGCTCAGACATATTGCTAGCTAGCTCTTTCATCTTATCTCAATCTATTTCCATTAATCTGTCTAGCTATTTGGCTTGGTACCTTTTCTCAGAGCAGCATGCTTGTCTTTCCTCTCGGTCTGCTGGCATCTCTGCTAAAGTCTTTCTGGTGTCTCTGTACTTCCTGTTCCTAGCGTTTTCTTAGTCTGGTAGTCCCACCCACACTTCCTGTTTGCCTTCTGGCCAATCAGCTTTTTACTAACCCAGTAAGAGGGACAAATGTTTACCATGTACCAGATCATAGTCCCACTACACCACTTGACTGTAATCCCCTATAAAATCAAAATAAAAAATAATAAATCACATGCTTCCAACATATAATGGCACAGGGTATACATTACCATTCCAAAACACAGGGAGGAGAACATAGTGAGGAAATTCTGGACCAAAGCAAGATCAAAACCTAGCAGGGCAAACTCCAAATTTTGCATCTCTGTGTCTGATGTCAAAATGCTCTCCAGAGCTCCACCATTCAGCTTTCAGCTTTGTTGACTGCAACACTTCTTTCTCTTGGGCTGGTTCTAGTTCCACTTCCTGATGTCCCTTTTATTCTCAAATTGTACATTTTACATTTTCCCTTGCTCAGCTTGCTCTTTCATTGTAGATCTTTATAGAGTGACCACTAATATCTATATGACAGAGTCAATTCTAGGCTGTTTTGAGATTTCTGCTGTCAGTGGAATTAATATAAAACTTTTCAATTCAGCCTCAGGCAAACTTTTCAGACAAGGGTATAAAGCAGTCACATTCTTTGCTAGAATATCACAAGAGCAATCTCTAGGCCACAAACTAAGATTTTTCTCCACTGAAACTTCTTGAGCCAGACCCCCCACAGTTCAAATCACACTTAGAACCACCGTCTTCCATGTTTCTACTAGGATGACTCATTAAACCTCACTTAAAGCATTCAACTGCTTTTCTAACCCAATGTCCCATTTCTCCTAACAAAGGCATGGTTAGGCCTATCACAGCAATACCTCAGTCCCTGGTACCAACTTGTCTTAGGGTTTCTACTGCTGCAATGAAACATCATGCCCAAAAAAGCAAGTTGGGGAAGAAAAAGTTTATTTCCACATTTCTATTCATTCATTAGGAGTCAGAACAAGAAGTCACACAGGGCAGAAACCTGGAGGCAGGATTTGATGCAGAGGGCATGGAGGGGTGCTGCTCACTGGCTTGCTTTATATGTCTTGCTCAGCCTGCTTTCTTATAGAACCCAGGACTACCTGCCAAGGGTTGCCATCACCCACAATAGGCTGGGCCTTCCCCCAGTGATCATTAATTGAGAAAATGTCTTAGAGCTGAATCTCATGGAAGCATTTCTTCAACTGGGGTTCTTTCCTCTGATGAATCTAGCTTGTGTCAAGTTGTTACACAAAACCAGGCAGCTACCTTTAGATGGAGCCAGCAGGTGGGCCTGTATATATGTTTGCACATACAGGGACATAGTTGCTGGTGTACTAATGCAGGCCCACATACAGGTATGTACATAGGCTCTTATTACCCTAGAATGCAGGAATTACTTCTTGTTCTGTCATGCCCATTTGTTCTGCTATGCTTCTGGTCCAAGGAACCCAAGAATGAAAGCTATAAAGTCTCCACTAACCTGATGGGGAATAGGTTGAGCCAGACTGGGAGTCTCCTGAGCACAGAGGAGAGTCATTTTGGCCCTGGAGCTAGCCCATACTTGGCTCTGCTGCTGCTCTTCCCACTAGAAAAGCAAGCCCCTTAATTCCCCTGGTCCTTAGTTGCCTAATCTGGTAAATGGAGGCAGGAACATACCCCAGAAGGCTGAGCTAAGGGGTAGATGCTGCAGGCATTTGATATATCACCAAGAAGTGGCTTTTTCAGACGAGCTGAGAGCTATGTATAAACCTGCCTGCGGGTATATGCTCACAGGGTTCCATGGGGCCCTACTGGGTTGGCAGGTGGAAGATAACCTGGGGGTGACTTGGATGAATCACTAAAGGTGGCAAAGGTCAAGTTAGCTGTCACTACGGTTGGTCAGGACTCCATCCAGGGCCCCTCCCAAGCCCTGCTACCAGGTTGACGTCTAGCCTCATGGCCCTCTCCACCCACTGTGCCAAGCCTCATCTCTGTACCTGTCTCTGTCTTGGGAAGAAGAAGGTTTCTAAAAGGGCTCCCATCTGGTTAGAAAGAACTAGGGAGACTCAGAGCTGACCCCATGGAAAACCTCTGCCCAGTGACCTATAGAAAGTTCTCTCTACCTCTTAATACTTTACTCCTGAGAAGATCTGTCACTTTCAAGGTCACATGGGCAGGTGGTCTAGGCTATTTGCTCCAAAGCCTGGAGAATGACCCCTCTATAAACCGTCCTTGAGACTCTGAGGATGAACTCTGCTTTTTGTGCCATACACTATCAAATAAATGGAAGTGAATGCACGGGGCCTTCCAAGAGAGGTGAGCAATGAAGACAGGCATGCCCGTGACATCCTGGAAGCTGTAGCCAGCTACTATCTTGCTTATTTTTGCATTAGACAACATGATTTTCTTCCCTTAAAAAGTGACTCAGACTTACCAAGGAATTCTTATATTTGATTCTCAGTTGCCTAGTTTCTTCCTGGTTTTGAGTCCTGACCATAGGAAAAAGTGATGTCATTCATTAGTGACCCATGCCCGTGATCTCAGGCCCTGAGATCATTTTCAACTCAATGAGGTACCTAGTTGACAGCATGTCACTTGCTTTGTGAGGAGCTTTGAAGGCATGTTTGGGCTTCAGTGTGGAAGACAAGAAAGCCTGAGTTCTAGATTTCACTTTGCCCTGAGGATCTACAAGCCACTAAACTCCCAGGACCCTGATTTCCTCAACTCTTAAGCAGGCATATTGGCAGCCCCCTAACCCTAGCACAGAATTCATCCAAGTGAAGAATTCACTCTTAACCTAGGGTTGCAGCATAGCAGACTTCAGGACCTTAAGGAGGCTTGAGAGATACTTCAGTGGTTAAAAATGGTTCCTGCTCTTCCAGAAAATCTATATACAGTTCCTAGCACCCAACTTGGACAGCTCACAACCACCTGGAACTCTAGCTCTGGGATGTCTGATGCCCTCTTCTGGCCTCTGAGGGCACTGCACTCATGTGCACATAGCCCACACAGATACAGACACAGACACACACAGAGACACACACACACACACACACAGAGATTAAATATAAAATAAATGTTTTAAAAAAATTTAAGAGAGATAAACCTCTTTCTTTAAAGCTTTTTCATCATCATCATGAAGAGGTAAGCAGAGGTCCTCTTGTACACTAGGCAGGCACTCTATCATTGAACTACATCCTCTGCCTCTCTCTTAAATCTTAATCCTGATCAACAACATGCTTACTGCTGAGTCCTGAACCAGCCATTTCTTGAGCCTGCCTCTCCAGCAGGAAAACCAAACCTATCTTAGAATACAAGAATTAAATAAGCAAGGGGGTGTTCAATGATTTCCCCTCCTTTCCTGGAGATCTACTTAGGATACAGGGTTTTCAGACCCTGTGGTAGTCAGCCTCCAGGCTGGGTCCTGCACCGGCTGGAACTGATACCCCACTGTAGTCTTCACCCATTGAGTGGCCTGACCTTTGTAAGTGAAAGTTTAAAGGAAGGTAGGGGTGACTTCCAAGGGTAATTCACATGTGGCATGGCTGCTTCATCCCCATTCTCTGGATCAGCGGTAGAGGAAGAAGCCAGTCACCATGCTGTAAGGATATCCAAGCTTCCTGGATAGTGTGTGTACCATGAGACACAGAACTGAATCCTTCTCAAAGACCTCACCAGAGCCAGCACCAATTTGACAGCTATGGAAAACCCATCTTAGATACATCTTGTGGCTCAGTCAAGCCTCCAAAAATCAAAGGCTGCATGACATCTGGACTCCAAACTCTTGGGACACCCTGGCCAGCTTAGCTACTCTTGACCGACACTGTGGGTCACTTTCAACACAGGTCACTAAAGAAAATGCTGCCTGTGCCACACAGGTAGACCCAGTATCACACACTGAAAACACATAGCTGTTTCCAGTAAACACAATGCTGGGAAGCCAATGAGTAACAGTTCTGCCTTACTGTCTCTTTGTGTTGTCTTGCAGTACTGGGAGTTGAACTTAGGGCTATGTGCATGGAAGGCAAGTACGGACAGTGAGCTACATCTCCAGCCCTTGTTGTTGCTTTAAGCTTTGATGCCTTGTGAGTAACTTGGCACACAGCTATGGGTAACCTATGTTGATGCAACCTCTGTCCTTTCAAACCTGATTTCAGAGGAAAGAAAAATATGTGGGTAGATGGCCATGATAGGCAAGGTGTGGTCAGAAACCAGCGTCCCTAAGCTTTGTGCAGGGGACAGGTCCTTGGTTTTGTCAGTGCTTACAGGGGCCTGGGATGTGAGAAGCTGCCTTGAAAAGCAGACTCTATTGGAAGAGTTATGCTTAAGCACAGAATAATGTGATTTCCAGGCTTTGTGGCAAGAGAAAGCGTTAGAGCGTTAGTGTTGTATGTATCCTAATTGGTTGTATAATAAAAACCTGGAAACAGATATTGGGGTAAATGCTCAAAGATCAGAGAGCCAGAGGAACAAGCCACTAGAGAGACTTCTTACCACTACTGGAGGCCGAAGGGGAAGACCCTGTCTCCATGAATCCTTAGAACGAATGCCTCTGAGTCCTCAGCCAAAAGGGAAGGGAAGCGAAGGCAGGACTAAACTCTTGTCTTCTCCCACCTTATATTCCTTTCTCTGCCCAGCCATAACACTTCCTGTCTCAACCTTCCTAGCTCTGGGATTAAAAGTGTGTGTGCTTCCCAAGTACTGGCAGAGCATGCGATCCTACTGCTGGAATTAAAGTTGTGTGCCATCACCATCTGGCTGTTTCTCTTTTAGACTGGATTAATCTTGAATAGTCCAGGCTAGTCTGGAACTCACAGAGATCTAGACAATCTTTGTTTCCTGATTGCCAAGATTAAAGGTATGTACCACCACTGCCTGACCTCTATGGCTAACTCTGTGACCGGCTATGTCCTCTGATCTTCAGGTAATCTTTATTGGATTACAAACAATATATCACCACACAGTAGCCCACTTCCCATGGGTACAGTGAGGCATGGGTAGGCTACATATTGGCCTGGCACATGGATTGACAAAGACCCAGGGATCCTGCTTTACTGTGTTTCTTAAGAGGAGAAAATGGGCTCTTTTGCTCTCCTAACGGCCCGGCTGCTCTCTGATTTTCACAGGTAATGGGGCAGGAAATTGCCCACAGTGAATGAGCGAGACCTGTTACCTGTGGGTGGAAATGTATAATGAGAATTTAAACCCAGGCACATCACCGGATCACATTAGGGAGCCGGCTAGCAAAAATGATTAGGAGGGTTTTAATATGCACCAATTGGATGGATATCCATCCCTGCAGCGACCTCAGGCTCATTAGCCTAGCAGTCCTGCACAGGCAATCCATCATCTGCGCTTGCCTAGTGGCCTACATCCCAGAACTCTTGAGGGGCATCCAAGACATGGGGATAGGAACAGTACTTGAATTCTTGGTGCATTCAACTCCTCTTAAGTACAATTCAGATGACCCTTCAGATCCTTCCTGCCAGGTCTAAACTTGTACCTTCCTGATAAAATCAGCCTAGGGGTAAGCCATCTTCCATTCCTTCACTATTAGGGGTTGGTTCGTGCTCATGCATGGAACACTGAACCTACAGTGTTCACAGACTCAGCCCCATGCCTGTGAACAGGTTTTCTAGGCATGTCTCATCCAAGACCTTTCCTTTAGAGGACGCTTCTGGGTCAGTTCTCTTATGATCCTTTGTCATTCACCCCCTGTGAAACTTCCCCACAGATCTCAGAGTAAGCTCCTGGTGGTGCTTTGTGTTGTCAACTTGACAAAATCTGGAGTCACATGGGAGCCAGGCCTCTAAGCATGTCTATGGGGGATTATCTTGATTGTGTTGAGGTAGGGAGATCACCCACTGTTGGTGGCACCATCCCCTGGTTGGGATCCTGGGTTGTATAATAGAGCAGCAATATGTATTCATTGCTCTCTGATTCCTGATTGGAAATGTGGTGTGAGCAGCTGCTTCAGGCTCCTAGCAGCTTGCCTTCATCCTTGATCTATGAGCTAAAATAAAGCCTTTCTTCGGTTGCTTTGTGAGAACATTTTTTTTCCTGCATTGGTAACTCACTGTCTTCTCCAATTTTGTGTTCATTTGGATACTTTTTACTTTACATCTCCCCAATTAATGATAGTATCTTGTTTCTTTGAAAATACTTATCCAAGATTGTTTTAAAGCAAAGACAAATGAAAAGACAAAAAGGACCCTGAAATGGAGACTGGCAAGAGGTCGGTTGGTCATGGGCTTACTGTGGAAGCCTCAGGACCTGAGTTTGGTTCCCAGGGCTGAGTTTTTAAAAAGTCTGGTATGGCTGGGTGATAGTGGCACATACTTTTGATCTCAGCACTCAGGAGGCAGAGACAGGTGGATCTCTGTGACTTCAAGGCCATTCTGGTCTGCCAAGTGAGCTCCAGGACAGTCAGGGCTCCACAGAGAAACCCTGTCTCAATAAATAAATAAATAAATAAATAAATAGAACAAAGCAAAAAGTCTGGTATGGAAGTATGGGTTTGTAATTTCAGAGCTGGAGAATAAGGAAGCAGAGGCAGGTAGGCATATCCCTGGGGCTCTGCTCTAGGCTGCCTCTGAGCCAATGGGAGATCCTGGCTTAAAGCAGGCTATGGCTCTCAAGGAACAGTCTTTGCCTATAATCTCCAATGTATGTGTATGAAAATGCATGCACATTAAAAAATAAAAAAAGGAAGGAAGGAAGGAGATGGAAGGAGGTAAGTAAGAAGGGAAGAAGGGGCTTGATCCATGGCCAACCCTGGTCCCTGCTAGATTAGATCAGCCTTCGGCTGCCTACCCACAGCCTCTCTATTCATTTCTTTAGACTCTGCTTTCCACATCTCATCCTTCTGTTTCAGAACCACCTGGGGCTCCATTGAGCAGCAAAGTCCTTCCTAAAACCCCAGCCTGGCAGTCTGACCTCAGAACTCACCTCCAATCCCTGGTCTCAGCTGTGGCTGCCACCAATCCTGTTCACCCTGCTTGCTCTGTCCCCTCCTGTCTGCTTTGGACACCCCACCTCCACCCCATCCCACCCTTCTTCCACTGCCCCTTCTAGCGACCCTTTCTCTTCCCAGCTTCCCTGAGGGTCCTTCTCAGCTGCAGACCCTGCGATGCTAACCCTGCTCCATACCCAGCCCTACTCATGCTGTGGGCAACTCTTATATCACTGTTTCCTGCACCCTGGTGTAGAATTTTGACAACACTGTCACCCTATCCCTTTGCAAATGCCCTGTTCTGTGTAACTGAACAGCTAAGTTTCCTTTTCTTCTAATGACTCTACTCTTCAGGTTTTCCTTGAGGAATATTCTAGTAACTTTGTATTCATAGAATTCAGAGATAAAGGAGCCCAGCAGCCTTTGTCCAGTTCTCCAGATGGAGAGCCAACCTGTGTCCTCCCGACATCTTCAAAAGGCCAGATCAACGGTGAGAAGGCAACACAGGCTGCTTTCTAGATCTCCAGTACTCAGGTCTCTCTCTCTCTCTCTCTCTCTCTCTCTCTCTCTCTCTGGCTTTCATCCTCTTGTCCGTCTATGGTTAAGTTATGTCTGCAGAGTTTCTGTGGTGCCCCTGGCTCCAGGCCTAGACAAGAGAGGCAAAGGAACATGTCTTACACTTGGTCCCTAAAAGCTTCCCGGTGATGCCTGTTGCAAGCAGGGAGGGACGCAGGGACAGCATTGAACTGGAACACTCTGTAGAAAGCAAAGCTCAGCTCACTATGGGAACAGTCTGCTTTGATAGAGGGCAGGGAGCGGGGCAGAAGGCAAGCAGACTTTGTCGTAGTCATCGAGGTGTGTGTGTGTCGGGGGGGGGGTGTCTCAGCTGATGCAGGCTGTAGTTTGGATTAACTGGGAACTAGATACCCTTACCCAAGACAGTGGATAAGGGAGGCAGTACTTCTCCTGGTAAACAGAAACCCACCTTAAGAGTTACCAGAGTCATACTGAATTTAGGTTTCTGCTTACCAGGACAGGGTCCTTCTGGTTGCAACCCCTTGTCTCCAGCACTGCCTGCCCCCTGCTTTGAATCTATCTATCCTTAACTTTTGCTTCTCCTGGGCATCACCACCCAGCTCCTCTTACACTGCCCTTGGCCAGCCAGCTCAGATACTGATGTCATTAGGCCTGTTTAGCTGGGGAAACACGTGGGCTGTTTGGGCTCTTTCCCACAAGCTGGTGGAGGCTGGTCCCTTCCACCAGGATACCCATAGAGAGCCACAGGGCTGAGAGCCATAGGCTCTACGGCCTTCTAGAAGGCCTCAAGTTGATGGCAAAGCCACAGAGGGAAGCATATCAGGCCATACCCTCAAGGGGCAGCTTCCCTGACCCAACCCCATCACTGCTACAGTGATCCTCCAGACCTCCAGACCAAGACACCTCTTGTCCCACCCCCACTACTTCTGCATCAACCTCAGAAGGCTGCAGTGACTTTTTAATAGAAGATGCCCTGTCTGCAGACATAGGAGGGCAGAAATCAGAACACCAGACAAGAGGAAGTCTAAAGCATGAGAAACCTAGAAGTGCTTTACTGGGGCGGGGGGGGGGGGGGCGCGGGGGGGGGTGTCCTGGCACATTGCTTAGCTGCTTACAAGCTGACCCTTGGGAGCCCAGCACAGTAGCTCCAAGGGTCTTTATTCTGATTAAAATGGCTGCCTATGATTAATGCATGCAGTGGAAGAGACTGGATACATTCTGAAACAGCGCCCAACTTCTAGAAACATGGAAGGCTATCAATTATTGATCCTCAGACTGGAGAGGTTGCTCCATGAGAAGAAGCAGCCCGGAGATCCCTCCTGGAACACTGAGGGAGGTGTGGGATGGACCAGTGCAGAAGGCAGATTCAGCAGTACCCCCAAGGGTCTACTTCCTGTGCTCCTCACAAGAATCAGATCCCTAGCTTAGAAACCTGCCTGGAGCCAAAATATCATTTTTATTCTTAATAGCATTGCCATTTACCAAAAGGAGCCCCCACCAAGCAGTCGACCTCCCTAATGGAAGCATCTCATTAAATCTCCATTTTAACTCTACTCAAGCTTTGAGATCAAGAAAAACTGGGTGCTGAAAAGGGGGTAGACACCCGCCCTATCCTTATTTGCGACGCAGAGTGTTTTATGTATACGAGAAGCTGGCCATAATTTGCTTATAAATAATTGACTTCTCCTAGATTGAAATCTCTGGAGGGGCTCTGGGTGTATTCACAAGCCTGGGCTTCTGCCCACGAAGTGCATTAGGCCCTTTCAAACCTGTCTTATCTCAGCCCCCAACGTATGAAGAGTGATTTTTTCCCCCCTTCATCCCCTGTAATAACCTTCAACTAACCTTTAAACCGGAGTGAATAATTTAAATCTTATTTTCATATCAATGGAGGAGTCAAGCCAAGCAATTATCTTTTATCTGTGTACTCTGTCGTCAGGGCAGCAGGCATAATCAAGTTTTCCCCAGCGAGCCAGATGAGAGAGAAGACTGAGGAAGTGAGAGATGTTATCTGAAGACATTAACGCAACAATGAATTATTCAATAATGAGTACAAGATCTGTCATAACACACAGGCACACACACACACACACACACACACACACACACACCAAGCTGTACATCTGCTGAGTGTTCCAGGCAGGCCAGGGCTGGCAGGCTGGGGGAGGAGGTGGCAGTTAGGGGGTCTGGGCTAAGCTTGACAAATGGGCTGATGATCTTCTCAATTAGGGCAGAGAGCAGGTGTGCCAGGCGGGTGTGTGGGGCAGGAGGGCTGTGTGGTGGGCCAAACAACGCGGGGCGGGAAGGACATTTAATTCATGTAACAGTCATTTAGAGTGGCTCAGTCAATGATGTTTTGCAAAAAGGGGTGGGCCAGCAAAGAGGGAGAGGAAAGATTTTTTTTTAGAAAAAAAATAATAATAATAAAAAGCAAGGGTAGGTTGAAATTCCCCATGGTGCTCATTAAAATTCTACCACATGCGAATCTTCCTTGTGTCCCCCTGGACTGCCCATGATCATTTTTATTAATTCATAAAATATCGCACCAGAGATTGAGGCTGATGATTACTGGAGCTGACAGAGGAACTGTTGTGGTTTCTATTGGATCTCACTGAGTGAAATCCACACTCTTACTGGGCCTTGGGCAGCCAAGCTGGGCTAAGAGGGGCAGGCCAAAGGACCCATGTGTCTGTGGCTGCTTGTCACCAGGCTGTCTCCCCTGTCAAGACACTCAGTGATTTCAGCAAACATTTCCGCCCTTGTCTCTTGGTTATGGGAAAGTCTTCCTTGAGGCAGACTGCCCTTCAGCCTCCCCTAGATATGTGCTGTGCAGCAGGCAGCCTTGAGAGGCAGTCAGAGGTTTCCCAGTAAGCTCACAGCCTGGCTGGGCAGGTGCCACAGCTGTGAAAGCAGGTCTCCTGGATACATGCAGTCTCTTCTGGAAACATCCATGTTCCCTTCTCTTCCTCTTCCCAGAAATAGTTCATCCGGTGGCTATAGACTGACTCCATCTCGGGCTGTCTGTGATGTCAAAGCCAGTGGAGGTGAGGAAAGAAAGATGTCAAGGTCCCCGGGAGGTGGAATCCT
>PVIH01030057.1:0-12694 GCA_004025045.1 Sigmodon hispidus
AGTGGAGACTGATCTAAGCATTATTGGGTCAGTGGGACCATAGGACTGTCTGCTCCCTGCCCAGGGAGGAGATGGGCAGTTGCAGAGAAGAAAAATGACCAGATGTGTTGGGAGGGGGAAGAGACCTTGAATAAGGATATATAGGGAAAGCTGAACACAAAGAAAATATATGTGTAGCAATCTTATTTGTATTTCTACCGTTGATAAGCCATGCTTATGATTCTTATCCTTTGTATAGTTATTGTTAACTCTTCTGCATTTTAAATTCTTTTTACTGTTTTTTTTGATAAATACAAAATAAAGAAAAAAAAAAAAAAAAAAAAAAAAAAAAAAAAAGAAATAATAACCTTACACAACTAAAAAAAAAAAAAAAGAAAAACATATATGTGTAGCAAGTGGTCAGCAGTAAATATTTTTTTGTATGTACAATACTTTTAATCCATTTAGCATCGCTCATATGTACACATACTTAATGCTAAGCACAGCAGTAAATATTTTTAAAGACTGTCTCTATATTCTCTAGCACACACAAGAATATTACCTATGATTGCTATACTGTGTTGCATTTCTCAATGGAACCTGGATTTTGGGTGTCAAGATGACCAATTACAGATTTTTATATCTTTTGATTTCTTGGCCCATGAACTTAAAGCATTGTTTTCACCTGTGTGTATGCCTGGAGCTACTTCATCAAAGCCTTCCTCCTAACAAGGTGTCTGGTGTCCCCTGCTTTTCTTTCTGGGTTTGTGATACCTCGCTCAGAAGGATATTCTCCAAATCCATCCATTTGCCTGCAAATTTTAGGATATCATTTTTTTTCTTACTGCTGAGTATTGTGTAGATGTACCACAGTTTGTTAATCCATTTTTTAGTTGAGGGGCATCTAGGTTGTTTCCAGGTTCTTGCTATTACAAATAACGCTGCTATGAACATAGTTGGGCTAATGCCTTTGGAGTGTGAATGTGCAGAAAGATATACTTCTTAAAGTCTGCTCAACATTTGATGTAACTCATCTATGTGCCTAGTGCTTAGTTACAGATAAATATAAGGGGAACACAGTCTTCTTGGAACTCACCAGTGAATACAAGCAAGTCTGTGAGCATGAACCAAAAACTATGGCTTGCAGGTTGAGGGGCAGGACTGCTTCTGCCCCAGTGTTCATTCTTCTGGAAACCTTGTAACATGAAGGACTCTTCCAGTATGTCACATTATGCATGAATATATATATATGCAAGCAAAACATCTGTACACATTTTGTTTGTTTTTGTTTTGTGTTTTTGAGATGGTCTGTGTAGCGTTGGCCATCCTGGAACTCACTATGCAGACCAAACTGGCCTTGAACGCTTTCTGTTACCTTCCCAGCAAGGATGTTTCTTTCTTTCAAGAATTTTTAACTCCTAAGATGTAAGTGGTAAAGAAGATAACTTTTCTTTTTTAAAAAGATGATTTGATAGTGCCTGTGTAAGTTAATTAGTATAACAGGAAAGGAGGATGGCTTAAAAGGTAAAAGCATTTGCTCTGAAAGCAGGAAGGCATGAGTTCAAATCATTACCATCCGCATAAAAAGCACAGCATGGTTGAACATGCCTGTAACTGCAGCATTGAGAAGCAGAGACAAGCTGATCCTGGGGAATATTGACCAGCTAGCTAGCTTAGCCAAAATGGTGAGCTCTGGGTTCAGTACACTTGAGTACAAGTTACAGACACACAGATTTATTTATTTCTGCCTGGCTGTCTTGAAACTTGTTCCATAGACCAGGCTGACCTTGAACTCAGAGATCCTGCCTCTGCCTCCCAAATCCTGGGATTAAAGGCATGAGCCATCTCTGCCCCCCACATACAAAAATTTTAAACTTGCATTATCAGTGAGAGAGGTATTCTTTCTTCTAATCTCTGACCTCTTTGGATTACATCTGGTATAATTTTTGGTGCTATTTGTGGAAGACTTTCTGACATTAGCTTCTTGTGATGTAACTCTTGACTGCCAGCATTATTGGATTAAGAAACCCAAGAGATTAGTGGGGTACACCTGTGCATGTGTCTGTGAGAGCATTTCTTGAGATTATCAGATCATAGGGGCTTTAACATAAGGAATACATTAGTCCTGTCACAGGTTCATAGTCAAGGACATTATTGGGTAATGATGAGAGGACACAGAGACGAATGAGAGTAAGGAGGTCCCTACTAGCTATCTTACCATTACTTCTTCATGTATTCCTTTTTTTCCCCACGTCTACCTGCTATGATGTTGTGCCTGAATTCCCCAAAGAGACCACCAGAGACCAGAGAAGTCCAGAATGCAACAGCAAGGTTTATTTAGGTAAATACAAGCCATGGCAGGGAACCCAGGCCAGCTCTTGCCATAGCAAGATCAGGAAGGGCTGCTGAGGGAAGCTTAACAGCCACTTTTAAAGGGGAAAACCACAATTTGGGGTTACTCTAGTACAAGGCTGTGTGCTGACAGCTAGTCTGGGGAATTTCTCCTTGAATCTGGGCCCAGGAATGATGGTGGTGTATTTTGACTAGAGCATTTGGTGGTCCGGTAGCAGGGCCAGGGTGGTATGGATTCTGCAGTCGGAACTTAGGTCATGCTGCCCCTCTGTGAACAGCAGTTTCTAGCAATAGTCTCTGGGAACTGGGTGAGGGGCTCTTTCTCAGGACTGTGTCTGCTTTAGTTCTGCATAACATTCCTGGACCCCACCTGGATCATCCAGGTGGCCAGCTCATTCTCTCCTAGAACTGGGCAAGCCCCTGCCAGGAATGTGGAACTGAACTCTATTTTATCTCTATGGCTACTAGAATACAAAATGGCATTTCTTGAGCCAAGTTTACTCTCTTCAATGAAGAAACTTCTTTGCTACATTCTCCTACTGTTATGTTCTGCCTCATAATTGGTCTAGAAACATGGAACCATGTAGTCACAAGCCACATTCTCTGAAACAGCCAAACTGAATAATTCTTTCTTTAAATTGGTTTTGTTGGGTCATACAGTAACAAAATCAACTCACTTTTTTTTTTTTGCAATAGACTTTAAAAAAAGTGAGCCAGGTGTGCAAGAGGTAGAGGCCAGCCTGGTGTACATGGTGAATTCTATAACAGCCAGGGCTACATAGAAAGACCCTGCCTCAAAAAATAAGACACAAAATGTGTGTGGGTTATTTTCTGGCATGTATATTTGTGTACCATATGCATTCCATGCTAGAGGCTAAAAGAAGGCATTGTGTTGGAGGTACAAATGATTGTGTGCAACTATGTGGGTGCTGAGAATTGAACCTGGATCCCCTGAAAGAGTATCAAGTACTCTTAATGGCTTCACCATCACTTCAGCCCATGCAATAGCATTTTAATTTTTTCACTGAATCTTCTTTAGTTTAGCACAAGTAGCTTGCTGTTTATATTGAACCGTAAAATTTCCTTTTGAAACATCTAAGTTTAAAAGTGAGCTATATAAGACACAGGATAACAGAACACATCTTACATAGCCTTGGCAAAGTTATGACTAAATGAAGTGTTGAAAATTCAATTTTCTAACACTCCAGGAAGGCAGGAACTATGCCCCATATAAGGATAGATCTGAGTTTAATAATAGATCAGCAATCCTCCCAAGGCCACTGTATAAGAAGCTGAGAAGCTGGGATTCTAACCTGAAAGTATCCATCTTTGAAGTCAGTGTACTGCAGATCTTGTCTCCCTTTGACTATGATCATAGATTTTTTTTTTCCCTGCAAGGCCTAGAACTCTGGACTCTTGATTGTACTTCATGATCTAACACAGCAGTTCTCAAAGTGTGTACCTTTCAGGCAGTCTTCCAGATAAAGGTAGTTTCATCAAGTCCCAGGACCCCTTTGACTCTTGTATTCTAGTTTGTTCCAAGCAAACAGAAATTTTGTTTAAGGCTACTTAATATACATTGAGTACAGAAGCGGCCATGAGAGCCCAGTGTCCTCTCTTATGCCAGATATTAAAAAGACTTATGGAAAGGGCCATTTTTCCCTCACTGAACATTTTGGGGTTCCTCAATTAAAGATTTTAATAATTAAAAATTACAAAATGTTTGTCAAGATGGTGAGTTTTTTTTTCTCAAGTGATTTAAATTTTTAAAAATAATTTTATGTCTATAGGTGTTTTGTGTATAAAATAATTTTATGTGTGTGCGTATATAGGTACACATGTGTGCCACGTGTGTGTCTGTACTCAAGAAGGCCAGAAAAGGTTGTAAGACCTCCCAGAACTGGAGTTTCAGGAGGCCGTATGCCTCCATATGGGTGTGGGGAATCAAACACAAATTCCCTGTAAGAGCAGCCAGTGATTTTAACTATTAAGCCATCTTTCCAGCCCCCTCAAAGGATTTTGTAAGAATTTTAAACATTTATCTAATTTTTGAAATATTTATCATCTATACATCATCAGTCTCTCATTTAAATAAGTTCCATGCTATTCAAGAGAGCATAAAGGGTTCACAGATATAGAGTTGCATGAGAAATAAGTGAAAAGTATTTGAGATGACAGGTATATTGTCTTAATTCTATCATACCACACTGTTTACATATGTCTTTATATTTTTATACATCCCATAATTAAACACAATTTTTAAAAAATATTAGATATTGCTTTCAACTTTTAAAAAGGTAAGTAAAAACATTTTTAAGAAGAATTGAAGTTGAAAATATTTAGTATGGTAATATTTATTAGTGGTAACTTTTTTCTTCTATTATTTCCATTCAGGTGGGTAAGCTCTGGGCTTCATTTGTCCCAGAGGAGGGTCATAGCAAATTCAAGTCTAAAATGCAGTTTGGTTTTATATTTCCAAAAAGCTTAACTCCTCATCTTCATCAGAAGCTCGAAGGAGGGACACTGGGATCCTGGATATCTGGCAGGGTGGGAGACACCCAGCAGGGAACAGACCTGAACTCAAAGAGTCTGTGGAATCCATCACAGATCCATTCTGAGGCAAGAAAGCAGTTCGAGACACCTGCACTAGAATATTGGGACCCTCAGCTATACCTATGTGTCTGTCTACTGCACATAAATGACAATGTCACAGTCAAAAGAAGCTGCAACTAATTGTCCCATAAATAAGTTTTTCTTGTTTGGGAGAGGTGTCAGAGCATTTTTTTCTTCTTCTATGGTTGACTGTTTTTACCTTAATACATTGGGAATACTGTGCTGATCAGTTTTTTATCAACCTGACACAAAGGAGAGTCACCTGGGAACTTCATCTGAGGAATTGCCTGCATGATATTAGTCTGTAGGCAAGTCTATGAGGGCATTTTGTTGATTAATGATTAATGGGGGGTGGGCACAGCCTACTGCAGGAAATGCCATCCCTGGGCATATGGTCCAGGATGATGTAACAAAGCAAGCTGAGAAATCCGTAGAGGGAGCAGTACTCCTCCATAATCTCTGCTTCAGCCCCTGTTTCCAGATGCCTTCCCTGCTTGAGTTCTGGTCTTGGCTTCCCTCAATGTGGACTGTTATTGAGCCACGTGAGCCAAATAGACCCTTTCCTCCCAAGCTATATTTGGTGTTCATCACAGCCAGAGAGAAGCAGACTAAGACAGAGACAGGAAGTGCTCTCCAGGCCACTCTCTGTACTCCATCTCAGTGTTTCCCTTCTCACCCTCCCTTGCCAGGACAGTGAGCTTTTCAAGCCTCAGTCTGCAAAGTACTTGACCTACTGTATGAGGACTCTGAGATGAAACCCAGAGCTTGAGGAAATCAGGAATGTGTATATTTCTGTGAAGTATAAGTGTTAGCCTTCATTAGCTATTCAAAAGAGTCACTGACACTTGAACTTGAATCCGGGCTACCATTCATTAGCTTTGTGACCTTGAGCATGTCATGAAACTGGCATCTATTGACTCATGTGCAAGATGGCAGATTTTATAGCACCAAGCTCATATAAAGGCTGATATGAGGAGCAAATGAATATTTACTAACATTATCATGCAGGAAGCAGACCTCGAAGGAGCGAGGAAGCTGTTTCAGGAACAGCCTTTTATTAAGAGGTGAATGGGGAACATTTGGTGATAGAAACCCATGCTTTAGGTAATAGACTACAATATGGAAGTGTAAGCCAAATAAACCCTTTCTTCCTCAATTTGCTTTTTGGTAACATGGTGTTTCATTTCAGCAATAGAAGCCTTAACTAAGACAACACAGTTAGCCCATTGTGCAATTTTTGCTGTCATTTATTATATTAGTTACTTTTCTATTGCTGTGATGAAACCTCATGACCAAGGCAACTCATAAAAGGGTGAGTTTAAATGGGCTTATGATTTCAGAGGGGTAGAATCCATGTTGGGCATCTTAGAAGCCTGGGGAGATGGAAACTCTAAGCCCAGTTTCCCATAAAGGATAATTTGTGATAGTGCTTATCTTAATAGAAATGTAATTAGACTAAAAGACAGAGCATCCTCACAAGCCTACAGGGTTAGATCAAGGCCACAGTGCCTCAGCTCTTCTACTTCCAAGATCTATCACTGCTTTTCTTTCCGTATACCTACTTTCTCTTGTTTATGATGTATGGGACTGAAAGTAGCTTACTCAGCAGTTTTACATTATTTTGCTTCAAGTTGTTAAATATAGCATACTGTACATACCAACGATATAGCTTAGTGGTAGACTGCTTGCCTGGTATACATACAGCCCTGTGTTCAACCTTGAGTTTTAGAGAAAACAAAACAGAAAAAGAACCCTAAGTACACCTGATCATTGGGGTGTGGTGGTACATGCCTGAAATCTGAACACTCAGGATGCTGAGGCAGGAGGATTTCAAGGCCAACCTGGGCTATGGACAAGAACCTTCATCAATAAATAACAGCAGGAATGGGACTGAAGAGATGGCTCAGAGGTTAAGAGCACTGACTGTTCTTTTAGAGGACCTGAGTTCAATTCCCAGCAACTACATGGTGGCTCATAACCATCTATAATGAGATCTGGTGCCCTCTTCTGGCATATAAGCATAGTGGAAGCAGAATGTTATATATATAATAAATAAATCTTTTTTTATGTATTTATTTTTTTATACGTGAATTGGTGTTTTACCTGCATATATTACTGTGTAAGGGCATCAGATCTTGGAATTACAGATAATTGTTAACTGCCATGTGGATGCTGGGAATCAAACTCAGGTCCTTCAGAAGAGCAGTCAGTGCTCTTAACCACTGAGCCATGGCTCCAGCCCAATAAATCTTAAAACAAAACAAAATAAAAACCAGCAGGAGCAAGTACAACAGCAATACCAACAGCACACCATAACCAACCATCCAGAAAAAGGTTCCACATTGGTAAATCCAAAGTCTCAGGAGAGGTAATCTCCTATCCTGGCTCCTGCCTTATCTCTGGGCCTGGTGTTCTCAATTAAAGTTGTGTTTGTATGTGTTCAAGACAGAAACCATAGTGGGAACATGGAGAAATAAAGTTAGAAAATTAAAGAAGAGTGTGAAATGTACAGTGAATACTAAAAAGACACCCACTAATATGCAAATAAATGCAAATTAGCACAACAATGAAAGCCTAATAGTTTTTGGACTATCAAATTGGCAATAATAAAAAGTACAGGTAGGGCTGTCAAGGTAGCTCAGCAGGAAAAGGCGCTTGCCACCAAACCCGATATCCCAAGATGGATCCCAAGAAAATATTTGGTAATACACACACACACACACACACACACAAATACGTGCATATAAGTAAAAATGACTGAGAAATTTAAGAATAGAAAATATTTAATTTGTGTGCTATTGAGCATTATGTTTTGATATTTAAGATGTGTATACCATCAACCCATGAAATTTACTTGTGAGAATTTATTGTAAGGAAACAGCCAGCGTATGCATAGGCCTGTTAAAACTTCAGTGGAGTAGAGGGATTGTGGTACAAAGGACCACTTAGAGATCATTATAAAGGATGAGATAAGTCTGTATATAAGATGTATATGGAAGTGTGGTGATATGTTATATATTCAATAAAACCAGTCTGGAATATCACGAGATCTACCCACAGTCAATCCAGGAGGATCAGAGGGGTGGTAACTCACACATTTAATCCCAGCACAGGAAGACCCCTTTAATTCCAGCAGATCTGAGTTTGAGGCCAACTTGATTTACAGAGGGAGTTCTAGGCTCCCAGGCAGGCAGTGGTGGTGCCTTGCCTTTAATCTCATAACTCCAGAGACAGAGATCTTTCTGTGTTTCTGTGAGTTCAAGGCCAACTACCAAATAGTAGTAGCTCACATCTCTAATTTTAACCTGGATATGATACAGTTGGGCAAAGAAGGTATTTAAGGCAGGCATAGGAAAACAGGTGAGGCATTAGAAGTGACAAGGAGCGAGGCTGAGGAATCTGGAAGATAGCTGGGTGAGATCTGACTGTGGCGTTTCCTCTCTTTGATATTTCCCCAGTATCTGGCTTTGAGTTTCTTTCATACAACTGGAATTAGTGCAACATGAAAGTGTCAACCTCCCCCTTTCCCAGCCTCACAGTATGTGGGGGTGATCCTGGGGGTGAAGAATGAAACCTGGGACAGTACCATCTTTGCAAGCACTGGGTCAAAATCAGAGACTGATTTCTTTTCTTACACAATGAAGCATAATAGAACTTGTGACCTGTGACCTTTACAATAAGAATGGTTTCTATTGGCTGATAAATTTAGCTCAGGGCTAGGATCTAGAGGAAGGATCTGTAACAAGCATAAGGATGAATTCTATTGATGGAGGATGCGAAGCACACGGGACCTATTTCATAAGAGTGTGTTCTAGTCACTGAGACACAAAGCTCAGAATATTGGTGAGATCCAGGTGGAGGCTGGCTCCTAATAGAATAGCAAAGTATCACCAGGTTGTTTGACCACTTCACTCCAGCATTCCAAGTGATCAGGCATCATTCATTTCCTTATGTTGAAGAAAATAGTTCCATGGGATTGACAATCCTGGTTTCTCCAGTGTTTATTCTAAGATGTTCTTCCTACATAAAGGCCCTAGAGCCAAAATTAAAAACATACAGAAAGAATGGACAAAAATGATATTATTTTTTAAGCATATGAAGTGTATGATGTATATTATTCATAATATATATACTATATTCCAGTCTTAGAAAGAAAACTACCACTACCAACAAAAATAACAAGTATTTTACCAGTGGTATATAGACCCAGTATAATAAGAATAGCTGTCCTACCTGGAGCCTAGAGATGTTGTAGGGTGGACACAAGAAAGACCAGCCCCTTACATCTTAAGTAATATATTAGTTTTCCCATACTTAGAGAATCAGCTTACCTATAGCTAAAGTGCCTTCCCTTCTTGTATAGATGAATTTATAAACTTAAACTGACCTCTTTGCACAGGCCTAGAAATAATACATATTTATATTTATATATGAAAAAGGAGGCAGATGAATAATGAGAGTCAAGGGATACAGCTGAGTGAAGGGTTGAATCTAGAAAAAAACTGGAGGTTAACCTTGGGAAACAGGAGGTGGGCTAGGTTACTTCCAGAAACACACTTACTTGCTATCAATCAAAGGCTTGTGTAGATGCTTAAGGATTATTTTAAGGGCTGGGAAATTAAAACTCTGACCAGGGTAATTTTTTTAGAAAACATTCCTCTTTGAATGCTTCTTTTCTTAGTAGAAACATGTTGAATGTTCAACACTACAGTGGATTTCAAGGAAAAGTTTGCCTTGCTGTGCAGGCACCCTTACAGGAGTATCTCTTTCACACACTATCAGTTAGTCATGTTAATTCGGCACAATTCGGCACAGATAGAAAGAAACTTCGACAAGAGCTTTTTGTCTTCATTTGCAATAGCCACTTTTACCAAGGCTGATTTTGGAGCAGTGTAAGAATCAAGTGCATTTTCTCTTAGAAATGGAGCATTCAGTTCATTCAGACTTTTTTCAAATCTCGATTACCTGGACAGGCAAACTCTTGGAGTGCAATGTCAGATTTCTTCTCCTTTTAAAATGCCTTCCCCTGCACCAAACAACTTCCTAGGAACATTGCTGGCCCAGGTAACTGACTGCCTTCTAAAAATATTTATAGTAATGGTAAGGTTGGGGCTAATACAACCTTCATATTATTGCAAAGACAGTTTTCTGGTGTTATTTCATACAAAACTTGCCAAATCATTGATGTTAAAATTGGTCATTTTTTATGACATTATTAAGATGCAAACAGTATAGATTCTGCTAACTGGGGGATTATTTTGCTTAGCTCCCCGTGGTTACATATGAGGAATCTGAAAGATTGGAAATATTGTCTGCAGTTTTATGACTATGAAGTAGCATTGTTCTTTTGTTTTTTCTAAACCTGTGGTTTATTTATTCATTTGTTTATATTTAATGACAGCTAGGCAAGTCTCTTTTAGCCTTTAGCAGCATGTCTTCCTCAGAGATGCCAGACATTCTACTCCTACCTTTCTTCTCACATTCCACCTTGGGGAATCAACCCTGCTCGATTGAGGGATGGTGTTTCATGTCATGTGACTGTGCTCCATCGGTCTCAGCTTCTGGAACTCAAGGGTGAACATGTGACCTAAGCTGAGTTGATCATATCTTCTCCTAGGAGTTTGGAATAGAGACAAAGAAGCTGAGTCATTTTGCCTGTGAAGAGCCAAACTGCAAGGTCATGGCCAACTGGCTTGCCACAGCAGGCCGGATCTTCATGATTAGCAGAGCCAGAGGAAGCTGAGAAACCACGAGTCAGCAAAATCTTCAAAGAAAGAGGCACAAAGAAGTGTCAGAGGAATCCCAGAGACAAACAGGAAAGTAATACACCTGAGTAAGGTCAGAGAGGTGGAGCAGGAGAAAGCTGGGTTATATTTATCCTGCTCCTACAATGTCTAGCAGCTGTGTCTTCTACACTGGATTGTTGTAACCACATCATAACCTCTGGTTCCAACTAACAATCTTTATTCAAGCTAGGTGGGATTCGGCAGCATTCACATACTTCTTCCTGAGACACTTCATAATTCATATGGAAACTCTGCAGGACAGCTCATGTCTAAAATCCCTACTTGTAGGAGGCAAAGGTAGAATTGATGGAAGGTCAATGGCAATCTGATCTACATGGTGAGTTGTAGGACAACCAGGGCACAAAATGAGACCCTTCTACAAAAAGCAAAGCAAAACAAAGGACCTCAGAAACTTAAATACACATTCATGGTGACTTTAGGTGCTACAGGAGGGCCCACTGAACCACCAAACACCCTGCCCATGACTCCATTGGGGACCATGATGTGTCTACAACCCTGGGTATGAATGAACAATGTGATAAGTCTTTTCCAGAAAATTAGTACTCCCATTATAATGTTACTTGAGAAATTTGACTTAATTGATACACAAACAAATTATTTTAAAATAGAAATTATAAAAATGTTTAAGGAATGCAAGAAACTATTATATGACATCAACATCATCAGTTATAATTAAAGGGGAAATCTTTTTATAATGAAAATAGATTTAAGGAATTCATGATGACTATGATGAAGGAGAATGGCTGAATACTTGGGTCTGAAGAGAAGGTTAGACAAATTGAATGTGACACAGAACAGAGAATAAACAACTCCTAGTCAAAAGAGTTCTAAGGAAGTACAACCATAACAAAATAATAGGAATTAATATTGCTAAATAACAGCTTTTAATATTAACAGTCTCAGTTCCCTAGTAAAGAGACATAGACTAACAGAACTAGGAAACAGGATTCATCTTTTTGCTGCTTCTGACACACCTCACTACCAACAGTAGACACCACTGTAGAATAAAGGGATGAGAAAAAATATTCCAAGAAAATAAAAATAATAAATAACAGACACAGATATTTCAATATCTGACAAAGAAGACTTTAAAACAAAACTAGTCAGAAGATATAAAAAACATATATTCATGTTATTATAAGGAAAGAATCCACCAAGAACATACAATTTATGCATCAAACACAGGGTAAAAACACAAAACATAGTGTTTTACAAAAGAAATACTAGTAGATTTAAAAGCACATATTGACTTCAACACAGTGATAGCGAGTGATTTCAATATGCACTCTTGCCAAAAGACAGGCTAACCAGACAAAAACTTGATAGAGAAGCTCTAGAATTAAGTGGCTAAATAAAGTGGATCTAACATTTGCAGAACATTTCTCCCAAACATGAAAAATATACTTTCTTTTCATTGGCCCATGTAACATTCTCCAAAGTGAACCAAATACTAAAACACATCTCAACAAATGCAGGAAAACTGAAATGACATACTGTTTTCTGTCTGGCTAAAATCAATACAATAGAAACAAATAGAATAATATAAAGAATCAATAAATCAAAGAGTTGTTTCTTTGAGAAAGTCAATAAGATAGATAAACCCTTATCCAAACTAACCAAAAAGCAGAGAGAGTGTGTCCAAATTAACAGAATCAGAAATATAAAGAGGAACATAACAACAGACCCCCAGGAAATCCAGAGAATTATCAGGTCATAATTTGAAAATCTCTATTTCACTAAAATGGAAAACCTAAAAAAAAAAAAAAAAAAAAAAAAAAAAAAAAAAAAAAAAAAAAAAAAAAAAAAAAAAAAAAAAAAAAAAAAAAAAAAAAAAAAAAAAAAAAAAAAAAAAAAAAAAAAAAAAAAAAAAAAAAAAAAAAAAAAAAAAAAAAAAAAAAAAAAAAAAAAAAAAAAAAAAAAAAAAAAAAAAAAAAAAAAAAAAA
>PVIH01030058.1:0-12691 GCA_004025045.1 Sigmodon hispidus
TTTTGTTTGTATTTTCTTCTATTTCTTTAAGGCTTTTTTTCATATCTTCTTTCAGAGCTTCGATGATCATCAAAAAGGAATTTTTGGTGTTGCTTCCTTCTGTTTCCTCTTCATTGCTCAGTTCAGGTCTTGTATTTGTAAGATCACCACTCTCTTCTGGAGTTACCATGTTGTCCTTTGTATTATTATGTAATTTTTTTGCACTGACGTTTGCCTATGGCTTCAGTGGTTCACAATTAGATGGCTCCTGGTTGGTTGTGGCACTTGGATTTGTGTGCCTCCTGTCACCCCTCTGGTCAGGGTCTGAGTCTGTCCTTCAGAGACCCCTGCAGATGTTGGCTTGCTCAGTTTGAGGTGGCGGCGGGTAGCCGTGCAGCTTCCCTCAGCAGGTGCTGAGGGTCTGGTGACCTGCAGAGTTTATCCCCCCCTGCTCCAGAGTGTGCTGGGACTCTGTAGACAGCACTTGTCCCTGGAGCGGAACTGGAAGCTATGGGAGCTCGACTCTCCCTCCCAGGCTGGGATATAGGCGCTTGGGCCTGGTGACCCCTCCTCACCTCTGGGAGGTCTGAGTCTGTCCTTCAGAGACCCCTGCAGATGTTGGCTTGCTCAGTTCGAGGTGGCGGCGGATAGCCGTGCAGCTTCCCTCAGCAGGTGCTGAGGGTCTGGTGACCTGCAGAGTTTATCTGCCCCTACTCACCAGGCTGTTTTTATAACTGTAGGTCTATAGTATAGCTTGAAGTCAGGGATGGTGATACCTCTTGAGGTTCTTTTGTTGAGTAAAATTGTTTTGGCAATCCTGACTTTCCTGTTATTCCAAATGAAATTGAGTATTGTTCTTTCAAGGTCCACAAAATATTGTGTTGGGATTTTGATAGGCAGTGCATTGAATCTGTAGATTGCCTTTGGTAGAATTGCCATTTTTACTATGTTGATCTTACCAATCCAGGAACATGGGAGAGCTTTCCATTTTCTGATATCCTCTTCAATTTCTTTCTTCAGTGATTTAAAATTTTTGTCAAATAGGTCTGTTACATCTTTGGTTATAGTTACTCCAAGGTATTTAATACTATTTACAGCTATTATGAAGGGTAATGTTTCCCTTATTTCTTTTTCAGCTCTTCTATCTTTTGTGTATAAGAGGGCTACTGATTTCTTTGAGTTAATCTTGTATCCTGCTACATTGCTGAAGGTGTTTATCAGGTGTTGCAGTTCCTTGGAAGAATTTTGTGGGTTACTTATGTATACAATCATATCATCTGCAAATAGAGATAGCTTCACTTCTTCTTTTCCATTTTGTATCCCCTTAATCTCTTTTCGTTCCCTTATTGCTTTATGTTACAAGGGATTATTTTCTTTTTTTGTATCTGTTGATATTTGCTTTATGACCAATTATGTGGTCAATTTTGGAGAAAGTTCCATGAGGAGCTGAGAAATATGTATATTCCTTTGCCTTTGGTGGAAGCTTCCGTAGATATCTATGAAATCCATTTGCATCATAACCTCTTTTAGATTCTATATTTCTCTGTTGAGACTCTGCCTAGTTGATCTATCCAGGGTTGAAAGTGGGGTATTGAAGTATCCCACTATTAGGGTGTAAGAATTGATGTGGGATTAGAGCTTTAGCAGTGTTTCTTTTACATAAGTAGGTGCCCCCATATTAGGGGCATAAATATTTAAGATTGAAATCTCCTCTTGACCAATTTTTCCTGTGATGAATAAGTAGTGACCATCTTGGTTCTTTTTAATTGCTTTTAGCTTAAAGTCTACTTTGTTAGACATTAGGATTGCAGCCCCTGCTTGTTTCTTAGGACCGTTTGACTGGAAAATCTTTTCCCAACCCTTTATTCTAAGCCTGTGTCTGTCTTTGCAGTTCAGATGTGTTTCTTGTAGGAAACAGAAGGATGGCTTCTGTTGTTGTATCCATCTTGTTAGTGTGTGATGTTTTATAGGAGAGTTGAGACCATTGATATTAAGGGAAATTAGTGACCATTGATTCATATTTCCTGCCATTTTTGGTGGCAACTTGTTTGTATTTCCTTTCTCTAGGGTATTCTTCTGTGGAATCATTGATTGTTTGTGATTTCGTGGGTGTATCTGGGGTCCTTAGGTTGGAGTTTTCCCTCTAGTACTTTCTGTAGTGCTGGATTGGTAGATAGATATTCTTCAGTCTGTCTTTGTCCTGAAGTACCTTGTTTACTCCATCTATGGTGATTGATAATTTTGCAGGGTATAGTATTCTAGTTTGGCAGCCATGCTGTTTTAGTGTCTGTATAACTTCTGACCAAGCCCTTCTAGCTTTCATCGTTTCCATTGAATAGTCAGGCATTATTCTGATGGGTGTGCCTTTACATGTGAGTTGGCCCTTTTCTTTTGCAGCTCTTAAAATTTTTTCTTTGTTCTGTATGTTTTGTGTCTTGATTATAATGTAGCGTGCTGACTTTTTTTGGGGTCATATCTATTTGGTGTTCTGTAAGCTTCTTGTATCTTTATAGGCATTTCCTTGTTCAGGTTAGGGAAGTTTTCTTCTATGATTTTATTGAAAACATTATCTGTGCCTTTGAGCTGGTATTCTTCTCCTTCTTCTATTCCTAATATTCTCAAATTAGGTCTTTTCATGGTGTCCCAGATTTCCTGAACATTTTGAGTTATAGCTTTTTTAGTTTTACTATTTTCTTTGACTGATATATCTATTTGAGCTACTGAGTCTTCCACTTCAGAGATTCTATCTTCCATTTCTTGAACTTTGTTTGTTATGCTTGTATCTGTGGTTCCAGCTTTTTTCTTCAGGTTTTCTATTTCCATCTTTGCCTCATTTTTTTATTGCTTCCATTTCAGCTTTTAGTTCCTGGCATGTTTCTTTCATAGATTTGTTCATCTCTTCCATTTTTTGTTTGTATTTTCTTCTATTTCTTTAAGGCTACTTTTCATATCTTCTTTGAGAGCTTCAATGATCATCAAAAAGGAATTTTTGGTGTTGCCTCCTTCTGTTTCCTCTTCATTGCTCAGTTCAGGTCTTGTATTTGTAAGATTGCCACTTTCTTCTGGAGTTACCATGTTGTTCTTTGTCTTATTATGTAATTTTTTGCACTGACGTTTGCCCATGGCTTCAGTGGTTCATGATTAAATGGCTCATGGTCAGTTGTGGCACTCGGGCTTTTGTGCCTCCTGTCACCTCTCATTCAGAGACCCCAGAATTTATCTGTTCACTCAGTTGGAGGTCGAGGTAGGTAGTCGTGCAAATTCCCTCAGCAGCAGTTGTGGTTATGGTGACAGGCAGACTTTATCTGAGCCTGCTACAGAGTGTACTCTGGGACTTACTCTGCAGACAGCACCTGGTTCTGGAAGTGGAACCGGAACCGGAACCAGGTTTCACATATTCTTAGCACAAGGAACAAAATGAAAAAGAATCCCTGTTGAAATAAATGGTTATTCTCTTTTTCTTGACTGTTACAATCGTTGCATTTTATAATAGTCTGTGTGTATAACATTTATATTTTGTCTCTTAATCATTTATAGTAGGACAGGAAATAAACAACAAGAAGCAAATATGAATAAATCTAAATAATACTAATATATAAAACATTAAATAATACATGACAAAAGTACCAGAAAAAAGAATAACATATTGAATAATAATTATCTTAAATTGGATATTAGGTAGGTTTTATTAGTATAGTTGGAATGTGTATAGTTTTAATATATTTATATTGCAAGTGAACAATAATCTTGAAGTTGGATAATGAAGATCTGATACATTATTTTAATGGTACAAAAATGCATAAAATAGTTTAATGGTAGTCTGTTTCAAATATTGTCATTGAAAAGTCTTAATTTTACTATAAATATTTCAAAAGGGCATTGTTTACCCTTTGTAATTTTAGTTGAATTAATTAATAAAAATTACCAAATTCATGGCAAGTATTAATTCTCAAAGTTCTGCATTTTTTGTTATTACTGATAGTGATGGTTCCTTTCATTCAAAAAACCAAGAACAGGCTGTGTGCTCCAAGAAATAGAAAAATAAATCTTTCAGTAGCTAACTTCCATGTGGCAGTACCTGTTAGCATTCTTGGGGGAATTCACAAATTCAATCTGTTAACATTATAAAACTGGCAATCATTATGTCCATAGGAAACAATAAACTATATTGATTCTACTGGGACAATGTCATGTTATAGATTAACATGTAATCTATAAAGTATCTGTTGATGAACAAGGAAATGAAGTATAACAGGCTAAAGAAAACCTCGTACTATAAAATTAATGCTGTGAATTTGTTCAACTGAACATTTTTTTCTGATGCATCTGGGGCATATTGAACTGTCTAATCAGAACTGTGAAACTACTTTTGCCTGACAAGTCTTCAATTACTTTAAAGCCTTCAAGAAGAACAGATAAGCAGCATTGGTGTTATTTCTGATTGGTGACCCGCTTAAAGAAACACTTAGGAGATTGGCTGAAAATTGGTCATTGATACTGTTCTCCATGTCCTCAGTGATTTGAGCAATTTGGGGGTGGGATCATGCATTCGGTACATAAGTAACTCACCATTAACACAATACTTTGGTGTAGTAAGAGATTTCTGGCTGTGTCTAGCTCCACAGTCCAAATGAATCTCACCTGCTCACAGCCTGAGGTTCACCCTCATGGCCCTGCTTAGTCCCATATAATCACACAAAGGCTTAAATTAATTACATGCCTCTTTGTTTATGACTCAGGTTTATTGCTAGCTACCTCTCACATCTTAACCTATTTCTATTAATTTATATCTTGCCACGTGGCTCATGGTTTACCTGAATTCCTTTACATATTGCTTCTTGGGTGGCTGGATTGCATCTCCTTCGACTCTGCCCTCCTTCCCCTGTAACTATGCTTGGATTAACCTCCTGTTTCTAAGCTGCTCTGACATAGGTCAAAACAAATCCTTTATTGCCCAATGGTAGTCACAATATACACAAAGACATTCCTCATCACTTTGGTACATATATATTATGTTGTTAATAGAATATAAATTTATATTCTAGTATACATTTTAAAAAATCCAAAATTTACTTCTATTTTTTGCTATAATGGTTATACAATACTTTTATTTCACTGCTATAGTGGTTATATATCAAATTCATATGCTTAAACCCAACCACCTGAGTGATGGTACTAGGAGATGGGATCTTAGGGGGTTGAGTAATTAGACTACAAAAGCAAAGCCTTCACAGGTGACTTTTAGTCTTTCATTAGTCTCCACAAGAAAGATCTTGTGTCTTCGACTATTTGAGGACATATCTAGATGGTATGATCTAAGACTAAAAAGTGGCTCTCACCAAATGTCAAATCTTCTGGCACTTTACTCTTGGAATTCTGTTTATAGTCCCAAGACCTATAAAAAAATAAATTTATATTGTTTATGAGCAACTTAATTTATAACAGCTTACCAGGGCATCCCAAAGGCCAAAATCCTAACATCTGAAAATTTTGAATTTTATAAATCAATATGATAAAACAGAAATTTTAGTTTCATTTCTTTCCACCTGTATTTTAATTTAAAAGAATTTTGATTTTGATCAAGGTCTTGAAAGTTAAAAGGGCAAAAAATTAATACAATCAATATATTGCTGTAGGTGGTGCACAGTGCAGAAGTAATTTTTAAAAATATAGTTGTGCCTTTAAAAATCGTAACATTGGAGAAAGGGGGAGAGAAATGCTGACACTTTTTGCTGTGTAATTATTTACTGCTAATTACTTTTTAATATCAGACTATAAGACAAAAAGCTCTATGACTGTAAAACATACTGAATCCATTTGGTTTTTATCTCGTGTACTTGTATTTAAGGTTGACCAATTTGGATTGAATTGTTTATCAGTAGGCTCATCCTTGAATGATACTCTTAGCTGCAAATAATTGCATGTAGGTTTTCATCTATGAATTGGTCTTTGAGAGATTTCCCCTATATGTATTTGTTGTGGAATATTATTTTAACTATGTAAAATGTTGCACTTTTATTTTTAAGTTGTGGAATATTGATTTAACTATGTAAAGGCATGTTACATTTGCTCATGCAACACTTGTTTAATGAAGTAAAAATGTGTTTTTTTTTTTTTTTAACGTGCTGGCCTAAGGCAAATGATTAGTTTGATAAAATGCCAAATGCCCAATAGCTACACAGTACAGGGATAGTCAGGGCTGGCAGATAGAGAGAATAAATGGGAGAAGGGAGTTTAGGCTCTAGAAAGGAGAACAGAGAACGAGGGAGAAAAAAAGGGAGATGCCTAGGAACATCCAGCTGGCCATTCACCAGAGAGCCAGACGCAGAGCAGGACATACAGAATGCAAGAAATATAGGACATAGATGAAAAGTTAATGTAGGTTAATAGTGCTAGTGGTACAAGCATAAGATAAGTCTACGCATTCATAACTAATAATAAATTACCTGAGGTATAGGTATAGGAATTTTACTGTAGATGTATCCGTTGGGGTTGGACAACCCATGGCCTGTTCTCTGCATTCTTACTAGCTATTGATTGTTGTTGTTATCTCCACCTAAGGCAGGAACAAGTTTCCTTGATGAGGAGTGAGTTACATTTATCCGTGGGTATAAGCATATGGAATTAGATCTTATAATAATTTAGGAAGGTGGTACAATGACATTCTTCTCTAGAGTACATGACCTCACTAGCTGTGGGTAGTTGCCTAAGTTTGTAGAGCCAGGCACAAATAACCTCCTATTGAGTGAGCCGTAAGTCCAGTTATACAGCTGATGACTACCCCTAAGGCAGAAACATTACTACTGCATCACTTGCTGAGCTGATCTTTGTTGTGCTTCACAGCTTTACATCTGTGTAGGGCTATTGATGGCTTTTGCTTTTCTCCTCAGGCAGATTGCATAGCATAGCACCTTTGGATACTAGGAAAGCTAATCCTCAGTGAGAGGGCTTCTAGGTTAGTTCCAGCTCAATTCTTCCAAGTCCTGTGTCTAAGGTGTGTGTTATTTTCAGTAATAGGGACTTACTTTCAAGTGCTTGGAGAAAATCAAGGACAATGACAATAACCTCAAATATTGGCTAGTTTCCATTTGTTCCCTGAGTGTCTACATATGTACACACACATGGTCATATAGGTCTACCTACTTGTAGACATGTAAATATGAAATTTTCATTTATGATTTTTTTCAAGGCCCAAATATTGGCACATGCCTTAATTGCTTTTCTGTTGCTGTGATAAAATACCCTGACAACAGCAACTTCACAAGGAAAGGCTTTATTGTAGGTTACAGTTCTAAAGGGACACAGGTTGTCATGATAGGATAAGACAGGGCACTGGTGGAGAAGCCATGATATCAAAAGGAGGAGGCTATATTGCATCCACACTTAGGAGGCACAGTATATAAAATTGTGATGCTACTCAGCCTCCTTTCTTCACTTATATTCTAGGATCTCAGTTTGGGAATGTTATTGCCCACAATAGACAGGTCTTCCTATCTCAATTATTAAAACACAGGCCAAAAGGTTTTCTTCCAGGTGATTCTGGATTCTGTCAATTGCCAATTAACACTAGGCATCATAGCATATATTTAAGGGGAATCTAAGACTTACTAAAACTTTAAAACTTACCTCCATTTATTCAGTGTAAAGCTCATTTTGTTTCTTGGGCAGATGGATGTAATGCTTTCCTGGCTTGAGTTGAGTTTCTGGGATGACCTCTTGCATGTGTTTTCATTAGCCATTGAATTATTCCCAAGGGGAGCAGAAAGTCTGGCACTACTTTTGATGACACACAAATGATGTGATGTCTGGATTTCCACTAAAAATAAAGAGTAAAGAATGTAATGTCAGAAAGAAAAGTATAGACAACACTATATATAAACATAAAGCATTGTTTAATATTTGAAGCAAGTATTCCTGAGGGCTCCAGTGGGTCTGGACCATAGTATACAGGCCTATGATGCTCAAACAAATGTGGTGCAGAAACTGGAGAAACTGTAGGCTTCTCCCATCATAGTCCATTTGGATTTTCTGTTAAATGATCACAGTTAATATAAGTAGAAATACACTAAGTTCTGAGTTACAACGTGTTTTATTAGTCAACTATCAGGCATATTTTCAGTTTAGAGTTTTGAAGTAAAAGTGAAACAACTTCCTAAATTATGGAAACATAAACAATGTTTCCAAATTTGTCATACATTAGAGTGTGGATTATTCCTATATAAAGTGAAATCAAGATCTCTCTCTCTCTCTCTCTCTCTCTCTCTCTCTCTCTCTCTCTCTGTGTGTGTGTGTGTGTGTGTGTGTGTGTGTGTGTGTTCTGAGACGGAGTTTCTCTGTAACAGCCCTGGCTGTCCTGGTACTCACTTTGTAGACCAAGCTGGCAGTAAACACACAGAGATCCATTTGTCTCTACCTCCTGAGTGCTGGGATTAAGAGATCTTTATTTTGTCATTTGAACTAAATCTCAAGAGGCTTCTTTGTTAAGAAAGGGCATTTAAGTACTTATACTATATGTACTGTATGCTAGCTCTTGTAAGATACTCTGGGGAGAAAAAACATATGTTTCAATTGTGTTTTGTGTTCAGGAAGTATACAGTGTAAATGTGGATGTTGCAATTCCAAAAATTATATATATATATATACTATGACAATAGATGAATAGATGTACTGGTGGGGCCTTGAGTTACCTTTAGGGACATATGATGGTTTTCAGTCTCTAGGTGTTCAAGCATTCCAGGGCTCAAACACTGGGGATAGTTGAAATAATAATAGTTAGTGTGGGCAGGACAACCAAATGATATGCTTTACCAGGACACACAGATTTGTAATAGTTTTATGTCAAGAGGAAAATAGTAATATTAATATTTATGCATTAATACGTGACACATATGTACAGAACAACTTTGTAGTGTCATATCATTTACCCTCTGACAATTCTCTTGTTAGATGTTACCTTGAAAATGAGAACCTTTTGGAGAAACAGTAAAAGTCTTTGTAGACTGAGGGGAAAGTATTCTTCTGTGAAAAGCAGACATGGCCGAAATTGAGTGAAAGACGAAGAAAATTTCTAAGGCATGCTGTATTCAGGTGAAGTGTGTTTTTCTAGACCCTAAAGCAGCTTAGAATAGTAAACATCTTAGACGATGTAGTTAGGATAGTGCATGTCTTAGAAGATGTAGTTTGAAGAAAGGATGGCAAGTGGATAGAAAAGAAAGTCATATTTTACTGAAGATTACTAGTGTAACTTTATTTAAAAATGTGGCCCTTGAGATTTTGATAAGTACTTTTGCCACAGATTAACTTTTAACAAGAAAATTCTATCTTTAATGAGAAAAAAATTAGCCAATATTAATTTTAGAATGTTTACTAAACTCTGGAAACCATTTCAAGCCCTTAACATGCATCATTTTATATTACCTGTATAAAAATCATGTAAGATAAATTCTATAATGATTTGTATATATAGATTGGCAAACTAAAGTGATGCTTGGAGGTTTAGGCTACTTTTCTGTGCATCTCATTTCTAAATCAGATGTCTGAGCCAAATATCGAAGACAAAGAGAAAGGTAGTCTAAATTTTCAGCTTACGTATTGAGGAAAGTGTTACATTCTAAAAACTCAAACAAATATTTGTTACAGTAAAAAAACTCAGAGTAGAAAATTGTAGCAAGATGTGTCCTTTCAAAATTAAAATATGGCTCAAGTATTTAAGGATTTTTCTTCCCCTTTGCTGGGAGGCCTTCCTGATAAATGTGTGGTGTCTCAGACATAGATTGAAAGGAATGAGGTAGAATCATTTGGCTTTTGCTCTGTGGTTTTCTGCAGCTGGGATTTTCCATTGATGCAGTTTGGGGATATCTTGTCTTTAGTATCTTGGTGCCAGAGCCCACTAAATGTTGAATTTGTGAGTTAAATTTATCTTGTGTAGACCTGACTATGCCTGAATCACCTAAAATCATTACCAGTTGTGGGCCTTTCCTGGCACTAAAATCTTGCTCCCAAGACATATTTTGTTTTCTTATTCCAATTGCTTCATTCTTCAGTGTCATTTTTATCCCAGGAAAAAAGAAACAGAGCCAACATTTAATAATTTTGTTGATTGTTCATTGGAAAGAATACTATTCAAAAGTTTTCAAAAGGCATCAAACAGGAGATGTGTAAATGAGACAAACTGGGACCCATGATAAAAGAATATTCAGGTAACTTGGATATAAAAGGATTGAAGTTATTTAAAATATATCTTTCACCATTGAGTGACCCTCCTGTCTTAATCTATGACACCTTTCCCTTAGAAGCTCAGGGTCCCAAGGTTTTGGCAACAGACACATGTAAAATAATTGAGGCAAAGAATAAAGTAGACAGGGATACTGACTTTAGCAACCAGCCCAAACCTCCTACAGTCTTCCTTTTCCATTATGTGCCCTGGGAATAGTGGTCACAACACAGAGTGGCTGCATGGATTCAAAGATATGTATAAAGCTGTTCGTGAAGTAGCCAAAAAGTTTTACAAATTAAATGCTGGTGAATTATTCTATAAGCATTTTCTCCATCCAGATTGTCATTAAAAAGAAAAAAAAAGTGAAATATACATATGTTGGATGTCGTTTTTCTTTAATAAAATGCATTCTGTTTTGAAATAGAAGGAAAGCCAGAGGCTGGGGAGGGGTGGAAACACAGGAGAGTGATGGGAGTAAATATGAACAAAATTTATTTTATGTATGTATGTAAGTGCACAAGTAAACTCATTAAAGTTTAATATGATTAATACCCACCAATGAAGATAATTAGAAAATAAAAATCCCAAGTAAAAAGACAAGGAATTCTGGTAGATTGTAGCCTCTCTTTAGTGCATGCAGCCTTTATCAGTCCTAGATACCAAGACTTTTTCTCCCATATAATACCACTAACTGCCCTAAGAAATGCACTAACTGCCCAGGACAGCTGGTAGACACTTCATTTTCTCCATAATAGTAGCTGATCTTATGGGGAGTGTTTTTTTTTTTTTTTTTTGCTTAGATTTCATTTCTTAAGGCTCACCAGCATTGGATAGACATCCAATTACCAATGCTCCATTCCTAGACTCACAAATTGAAACTTATTCTTCAAGTCTCTCATCCAGCTTTTTTTTTTTAAACCAGATCTTACACACTGTTCCCCCACTACCTGAGGGCTTGTCCTTCAGTGTCACTTACCTATTATTTATGATAAATGGGAACAGGAAAGAGGTTTGATATGTTATTTGTTAGAGCTGGTATGCTTAGATATTCTTAAAAGCCTAAACATTAGGCTGGTGACCTTTTCTATGTTTAGGGTTGAGTATTTTGGACTTTACAACTGGGCACAGCTCAAAAACTATTAGACTCTGTAAGTGTGATGTGAGAGAAGACATATATTTTATTGCAGGTAACAGACATAGTGTGTTATTATAAAAAAATCTTTACAAATTTAAGTAAATATAAGGTGACATTTTGGCATCTGAGATTTAGGTGGAGACATTTAGTCTTAAATAATGGTGTCATCAACCAACTGGGGTCAGGTTCTTTTGTTCCACATGGTTAGACATGTGGGTAAGAAGGTTCTCCCCAATGGCTGATCTTAAGCAGCCTATTTTCCTCAGTGTTTGTCAAGGGCAGACAGAAAACATCAGCAACAAGCTATACTCTTCACTGTTACACTCCTTGTGTAGGGTTCAGGTATCAGAGCCTTTAGTCTAGGCAGTGGCCAGTGTTACAGATCCTACCCTCTTCTTGGTCCTAAAGACTTGACAGCTCTATGGAACTGTTCTCTGGCAGTTTTCAGGCCATTACTAGTTTTAGTCAGTTCCATTCTTCTCATTTTTTTCTTTTTCCACTTCCAATTCCTTTCTGGATCTGGTTGCTTTCTAACAGTGTAGCTTCTTCTTCAACTCTCATGTTGATGCTTCATTTCACCACTCAGTGCCAACTGCTAGCATAAATTAGGTGACTGCTTCTCTCTGGACTGTATTCCACAGCTAAGGTGCAAGTTCAGTCATCAACTCCCATGGAAGCGTCAATGAATCTGATGTGCCACTGTGGAAATGGACACTGGCAGAGGCTAGGAATCACTTAACTATGAGTTCCCATAAATTAGTGAACAAGATCTGTTGTTGGTCATCTCTTAGGCACAGCTAGGTTACTGAGACACAGGTTTCTCTGTTCTTGTTGCTACTTTCTTCATGTTACAAGCTCAGTGTGCACTATTAAAAGTAGGCATGAAAATGCTACCTAAGAGAATCCCTAACTGGGCACAATAATACAACACCATCAGAAAAGGCAATATAGTAGTATGTCTATCAGCCCATTCCCTTGAGAATATTTCAATAGCCTCCTTATATGGCTCTAGAATGTGTATGCAGCCCAGTCACAGCTATTTGTTTGGACCAATAAACAGCCTTGCTTCTTAGCCATAGTCCCAATAGTTCTAGGAGAATTACGTCTTACTAGTCAGGGTGAAAATGTTTGTAAGATCATCTAGAGTAGTAGATCCCAAACTTTTTTTTTTTTCTCTCTCTTCTTTATTTTGTATTTATCAAAAAAAAAACACAGTAAAAAGAATTTAAAATGTGGAAGAGTTAACAATAACTATACAGAGGATAAGAATGATAGGCATGGCTTATCAAGGGAAGAAATACAAATAAGATTGCTACACCTATATTTTCTTTGTGTTCATCTTTCCCTCTGAATTTTTTTTT
>PVIH01030059.1:0-12690 GCA_004025045.1 Sigmodon hispidus
AAGGTTCTATAGATATCTATGAAATCCATTTGCATCGTAACCTCATTTAGACTCCTTATTTCTCTGTTGAGGCTCTGTCTGGTTGATCTATCCAGGGTTGAAAGTGGGGTATTGAAGTCTCCCACTATTAGGGTGTAAGAATTGATGTGGGATTCGAGCTTTAGCAGTGTTTCTTTTACATATGTAGGTGCCCCTATATAAGGGGCATAAATATTTAAGATTGAAATCTCCTCTTGACCAATTTTTCCTGTGATGAATAAGTAGTGACCCTGGTCCCTTTTTATTGCTTTTAGCTTAAAGTCTACTTTGTTAGATATTAGGATTGCAACCCCTGCTTGTTTCTTAGGACCATTTGACTGGAAAATCTTTTCCCAACCCTTTATTCTAAGCCTGTGTCTGTCTTTGCAGTTGAGGTGTTTCTTGTAGGCAACAGAATGATGGTTTCTGTTGTTGTATCCATCTTGTTAGTGTGTGATGTTTTATAGGAGAGTTGAGACCATTGATATTAAGGGAAATTAGTGACCATTGATACATATTTCCTGCCATTTTTGGTGGCAACTTGTTTGTATTTCCTTTCTCTAGGGTATTCTTCTGTGGACATATTGATTGTTTGTGATTTTGTGGGTGTATCTGAGGTCCTTAGGTTGTAGTTTTCCCTCTAATACTCTCTGTAGTGCTGGATTGGTAGATAGATATTCTTTCAGTCTGACTTTGTCCTGAAATATCTTGTTTACTCCATCTATGGTGATTGATAATTTTGCAGGGTATAGTATTCTAGTTGGGCAGCCATGCTGTTTTAGCGTCTGTGTAACTTCCGACCAAGCCCTTCTAGCTTTCATCATTTCCATTGAATAGTCAGGTGTTATTCTGATGGGTCTGCCTTTATATGTGAGTTGGCCCTTTTCTTTTGCAGCTCTTAAAAGTTTTTCTTTGTTCTGTATGTTTTGTGGCTTGATTATAATGTGGCATGCTGACTTTTTTTGGGGATCATACCTATTTGGTGTTCTGTAAGCTTCTTGTATCTTTATAAGCATTTCCTTCTTCAGGTTAGGAAAATTTTCTTCTATGATTTTATTGAAACCATTATCTGTGCCTTTGAGCTGGTAATCTTCTCCTTCTTATATTCCTATTATTCTCAAATTAGGTCTTTTCATGGTGTTCCAGATTTCCAGAACATTTTGAGTTATGGCTTTTTTAGTTTTACTATTTTCTTTGACTGATATATCTATTTGAGCTACTGAGTCTTCCACTTCAGAGATTCTATCTTCCATCTCTTGAACTCTGTTTGTTATGCTTGTATTTGTGGTTCCAACTTTTTTCTTCTGGTTTTCTATTTCCATCTTTGCCTCATTTTGTGCCTTTTTTATTGCTTCTATTTCAGCTTTTATTTCAGCTTTTATTTCGCTTTTACTTCAGCTTTTATTTCAGCTTTTAGTTCCTGGCATGTTTCTTTCATAGATTTGTTCATCTCTTCCAATTTTTTGTTTGTATTTTCTTCTATTTCCTTAAGGCTTTTTTTCATGTCTTCTTTTAGAGCTTCAATGATCATCAAAAAGGAATTTTTGGTGTTGCTTCCTTCTGTTTCCTCTTCATTGCTCAGTTCAGTTCTTGTACTTGTACGATCGCCACTCTCTTCTGGAGTTACCATGTTGTCCTTTGTATTATTATGTAATTTTTTGCACTGACGTTTGCTCATGGCTTCAGTGGTTCACGTTTAGATGGCTCCTGGTCATTTGTGGCACTTGGGTTTGTGTGCCTCCTGTCACCTCTCTGGTCAGGGTCTGAGTCTGTCCTTCAGAGAAGCCTGCAGTTGTTGATTCGCTCAGTTCGAGGTCGTGGTGGGTAGCTGTGCAAATTCCCTCAGCAGGAGCTGTGGGTATGGTGACCGGCAGAGTTTAACCGCCCCTGCTCCAGAGTGCGCTGGGACTCTGCAGACAGCACTTGGTCAGAGAACGGAACCAAAAGCTATGGGAGCTCAACTCTCCCTCCCAGGCTGGGATATAGGCACTTGGGCCTGGTGACCCCTCCTCACCTCTGGGCAGGGTCTGAGTTTGTCCTTCAGAGACCCCTGCATTTGTTGACTCGCTCAGTTCAACATGGCAGTGGGTAGCCCTTGATACCAACATTTTAAAAGCTCTTTGTGTTAGAAAATGATCAAGGATTCTCAATAAGACAGATTTAGACTCATAAAACCTCTAAATGAGATAACATATATGTAAAATATGCATAGACTTCAGAGAGAGAGAAAAAAAAGAGTGAAGAAAGCCCTTGAAAAAGTAGAAATAGGAATAAAGATAAAGATAAAGGCCATGTAAAGATGACAGATAAACAAAGATTCTGGATTATGTTCTTTTGATTTTTTAACTTTTAATGAGCTAACTGCAGAAAGACAATTGATTGCTAAGGCTGCTAAGTTAAACAAATACATATACTTTATAGATATCTTGACTTTAAAATCTGTTTATAAGAATATGTTACTTGGGAAAAGAGTTTTTGCTTTTGTCTCCACAGAAGACCAAAATCTGTGGATTGGTTCTAGACAAATGTGGTTCCATTTACCAAGGCCACCTGAAATTCTCTGATGGGAAGATCAGCTTCCAAGATGGCCAGTTGAGATGATCCAGCTTCAAAACCCCATCAGATGGTCATCGTACTTTTCAGCAGGAAGTATTAAAAGAAAGAAAGCTCTGTCCAATTTCCCCCAAATATTACTTATTAATGTTTGTTTTCATTATAAATGGTTAATGGTCATAGTCAATCTTTAAAAAAAAGGGGGGGAGGATATGATATAGGAATGATTAGAAAAGATAAGTGGATTTTGATTTATGGATATAAACTTAAGGTCAATTTTGTTATGCTGTATGTATTTTTCTACTATTGATTAAGGTATGATGCTGATGTAACTCATTTAAAATTGTAATGAGTAATTGAGAAATGCAGATTAATAGTCATCTATGATAACCAAACTTATAGTCATGTTAGTTAGGTTTTTGTAGGTATACAAAGATATATTTCAATTAGATAGGTAGTCTTCAAACACTTCAAAGACATGCAGAATATGGAATTTAAAATATTTTAAGAAATTAGACTTTTCTGGACAGTGAGACAGGTCTGTTCCTGGCAGCACCAATGTATTTCAGGAAAATGATGGGCATTGAAGAAACTTCATGTGAAATTTACTTTGTGGCAACAGCCACTGGACAAGAAACTGCTCTGGAATTGACTGCTTAATAGTATGTTGTATAAACTGGACATGCAGGTTCCATAGGAAAGTGACCTCTGAACGTTGGCAGAACAAGCCGAGATGGTCCTTCAGGTTCCTGCTTTGCAGAAAACATTGCCAGGCATCCTTTGGACACAAGGAGAAGCGACTGATGGACTGTGTCAGATTTCCTGCATCACTGAAAGGTAAGACAGAGACTTTGGGCCATAAAGGTTGAAGATGGTGCCCCAACATTACAAAGGAACTTTGGGTGACTGTCCAGGCAAATAGATGTCATCTCTGTCATTTTGTAGACTTTGGAAGTTCCTTGAACTTCCTGTTTATTTGCATAATATTATATCCTTCTGTGGTCTTTGATGTGGTTGAAGGTTTAATAATTATAGATATAGTTCTTTTTAGTTTAAAAGGTATATTAGATATAAAACTTTAGACTCACAATGATAAGGTAGATAATGGAATATTCTCTTTAATTTTGTGAGTACAAATAGACTGGATATTGTGACTATAATTCCTGATTGAGAGCTGTTCTGTATGTAATATTGCTATATGGAAACTGAAACCTTTCTTTTTAATTAGGCAGAAAAGAGGAGCTATGGTGGGAATGTTCTATGTATGCTGTAAATAAAGTAACTGATTTGGCCTATGTAGAGCACCATAGAAGTGGGTGGAGTATAAGAGGAAGAGACAAGCAGAAGGAGGGTGGAGTTAGTCAGTCTCCATCTGTCCCCCGAAGAAGAAGCATGTAGGCATCCATGTGAGCAACAGGCTGAGCCACGTGTTGGGCAGATTAACGGAAATGAGTTGAATTAAGATGAAAGAGCTAGCTTAAGGCATGGGCTAAACAGTATAAAGGATATAAGCGTGTGATGCATTTCTTTGTGGGACAAAAGTCACGGCGCAGACCAGGTTCCAAACCTCCACCATGGACCAGGTCACAAACTCCTGATCCCAAACGGCCCAGGGAAAACTCTCTACAACAGAAAAGGGTTTTGACTTGGTGGTATCTGCAGGTAGTGATCTCTTGCTGGTCTAGAAATATTGTATTTAGACTCTGTCATCATCAAGGCCCCAGGCTCAGACCCTAGGTTGGCTTATGCAGAAGTACTTATGAGCAAATGTTTTAAGGCACTAGCTATTACTAGTTTGGACTGGCTAAGTGCAGGCTCCATAGAAGCCCATACATTTTACATGTGTGTGTATATTTTTAACTGTGTCCTGTTTAGCTTATATAATGTTACAAGTATGTATGTTTTCAGAACTGACTTCTTGTCACTGGACAACAAATTATTTATTCCCCAAGGAAGACTATTTCTCCTGCTCTCAGCATTTCTTAGTTCCTAATCTTTCTTTGTATAAGTTTGAGGCCCCATATACATTTTGGCATGTTTGTTGATGTCATCCTTGCTCACTTCATTTTGGGGCAGTCAGGTTGTTGAGAACACATGTTAGTGAGAATTTATGGATGTAGCTTTTGACATTAGAAAGAAATGCAATCTTATAGGAAACTCCTTGATCTTTGGTTCTTGCCATTTTTTCCCTGTGTATTTCCAAATATAAATTGCATATTTTATGTATATGTCATGCAATTTAGACCTTACTATTGCTCTTGGATTTTAGATTTACACCATTGTGTATAGTTTCATATTTCTTCCTCAGATACTGATAATATCATTGTAATCTGATAAGTCACCATGTTTACATTTTTAAAGAATAAATTTCTCTTTGGACATGGGTTATATTTCCAGCACACACATGAAAGCTCACAAATGTCTTTAACTCCAGTTCTGGAGGATGCAACAGCTTCTTCTGGCCTCCTTGAGCTCTGTGTGCATGGTACACAGATATACATACACATGTACATACATAGACATGATATCTATGAACATAAAATATTGAAATAGAGAATATCTTGTCTTTGTTTAAGTAGGACAAATTCTATTGATGTGACTTCAAGATTCATTGGTGTTTTGTCATTTTCATTCTGGACAATACCATTCAGCATGTTATTCTTCTCTTAAAATGCATTCTTTGATAATTTTATGCACATATATAAATTATTCTCTTATCATATCATCTCCTCATTTTCTGTCTTATTTGCCTTTTTATTGTTATGAAGAGATAACACGACCAAGGCAACTTAGAAAACATTTAGTTGGAACCTTATAGTTTCAGAGGGTGAGAGCCATAGGTGGCTGGGTGCATGGAGGCAAGCAAGCATTACATGACCTATGTAGTTGCAAGCCTTTGGAACGTATCTGTCAAATGCTAGGTACCAAATAAATAAATTTTAAGTAAAAGGTATGCTAATGTAGGATTTTAAAGAATCTTGTCTTGAGAGAACAAATGAAGATACTATTTTGTGAAGCAAATAAAATATTCGTGGACAAAGAGTATTATTTTCTTATGTAATCAATATGCATCGTTTATGCCATGCTGTGATTGCAGGCAGTTGAGTTTAAAACACATACCCTGGAAAATCTGGAACCAAGTTGTCTCCAAGAGAAGATGAAACTGGGGATATAGTAAATCATATAAGTAGAGGCGTCTAGATTCTTATCAGGAATTTTGAACTTCTTTAAGCCTGTTTCCCCACCCCCATTCTGTTTCTTCTTGTTCACTTCTTCTCTTTCCCAGATAACCCAATTTGTGGAATTGCCTCAATATGTGCTGGTGAACATGGCAGCCTGACAGAAGAATTCCAGAAAACCTGGCTGTAACCTGTTAATTTATGGTCAGTCTGTCCTACTGTCACTTTCTGATTTAACATCAAAAGAATGGACAATGAATGCAATCATGCTGGGCAAACAAATCTACTGTTGCAAATGACTTTGCAGCATTTTTCTGTCCATATAAAAAATAAGCTAAAAGTGGCTCTTGGTGCAATCATTCAAATACTTTTGGGTCCTTTGAATCATATGCTTCCTACATTGTCTTTTTATCATATTTGATTGTGTATTCTAATACACAGCAATTCTAAAGGGGAACCAGATGGTGGATGATTCCCAAGTTAGGATTTTCAACCAGAATGAAAGAGAAAATTTGAGGTTCTGTTAGGTTCTGGTGAAACTGACAGCCCATCAGAGGTGATAACTAGAGTTATTTAAATAGAGCTTGCATTTACCAGGAGGAGTGTAAATGCACAATCACATCTGAATGTGTCCTAAATAGGCATATATTTTGAAAGTTGATTTAATGTATTCCTTTACCATGACTCAATTTGAATATGTTGAGACAAGCAATATTTTAAACAAAGTTTTCTTTGTTAAATATATACCTTTAGAAAAAGTTAAAAGTTTCTTGGAAAGACAGTTTAAATTAGTAAATATTAAACTCTGGTTTATTGTTCAGCCTGCTAGTGAATCACTGGAAAACAAAGAAACAAAAAACATCAACAAAATGAACATGCTAACTTGGCAAAAAGGCAGTAGTGGGTACAGATATGAAGGCAGTAGGGGTACAGATATGGCTTTATTAGTAGATTGCTTGTCCAGCTTGTTTGTGGTGCTTTCCTATAATCTCATTTTAGGAGATAGAGGCTGGAGTATCAAAAGATTAAGGTCATTTTCAGCTATATAGAGAACTAAAGGCCAGCCTGGGTTTCATGAAACTCTGTCTAAACATAAGCAGTTGAAGGGAAAGCGTTTGTTTCCTAAATGCTATTAAAGGGTTCTTGCATGAGATCTTTATGTTCTGCTGTCAGCTTCAGGCAGGGGAAAACATTTTGTCCCTGAATTTAGACAGGAGCACCACAAGTATATGTATCAAGTTGCAGTCTTCATTACCTGTATGATTTGCTGTAAACCAATGTAAAATGGTACTTTTTCAAAATGAAAAGAAGCAACAACATCCATAAATGTCTTGTTGATCTCAAATGACAGTACTGTCTAGGTTTTTTTAGCATGTCCATCTGGGCCCATCACTTAAGCCTACTTTGCTCATGCTGAAAAGTGGCAAAGCTGTCAGTACTCTATGATCAAAAGACAGAACAGAAAAGACAGCATAAACTTTAAACAATAGTTATCTAGATAAAAAGAGATACTAGAATTTGAACCACATACATGCAAGACAACAAGAGCTGTTACTTTGTGTTCTGTGCTAAGACCCTGCTCACTCTTGTTGATTTTCAATGACACGTGCTATAATTCCATCCACAGCCCATTTCTCGTCTCCTTCTGTTCCTGTCCCTTATAATATCTTCTATCTTTTGCAACCTGTACTACCTCTTAGTCTTCACATTCTCTCTCAACCAGCTCCCTCTGATGTTCCAAATTCACCCACCCATCCTTTTCTACAAAACTCCATTCCTATAAGCACATTAAATATATGCAATCTGACTCAGCATTGTCTAGCTCCTGTTCTTATCTTTGCCATGTTTAAGTTCTCTTTTCTAGTGATTTTATTCTAGTAGGCATTTTTCCTAAAAGATAATTGTAACCATGGTATTTCTTCAATAATTTCTTCAGAAATACATACATACTCAGGATCAAATTTGGATATCACAGAAGAACACTTTTGACTATTTCATTTCTTGCTTTCCTTTTCTTTGTTTTCTCTGTGGGTATCTGATGATCTAACTTCTTTTAGCTTCAACACAGTTTTTTTTAATATAACCTTTAACATTTTCTAAGAGAACTCCCTGAGCTCTCTCTTCTCCTTCAGTCATTTGTGGAAAAAAATGCTCATGTACTGCTATTTCTGATATGCAGCTGCTCCCTGGGATGTGAATTCTTCTGTGTGTTTGGCAGTACCATGTAAGGGTATGGTGACGGGACTACATGTCAGAATGAAAACTATTTAGGGATGCATCCTGCTTTCCTCTCACTGGGGAAAGGAGAATGGCTGGTGTGGAGAGACAGAAAGTTCATTACTTATTTGTTTGTTTCCATGGTAGAATCCAATAAAACTTACCATATTAAAGTAAAAATTCTTTAGAGTGGTGGGATACTTGTAATTGCAGGACCAAGAAGGCTAAGGCAGGAAGATAGATGATTAAAGGCCAGCAGAGCAGCCCAGCAAAATTCAATCTTTAAAACAAACACAAACAGCCAAGAACCCCCAACCAACCAAAATAAGAGCAAAAACAAGAACAAAAGTAATGTTCATATCTAAATGCATTAAAATATATTCACAAAGTTATCCAGCCATCACTACTACCTAATAATACTTAATATTTTCATCACCTCTATAAGAAACTCACTTGTACATTAGCAGCCACTCTCTTTTATATTCTACCACAATTCTTGCCACTAGACAATCTACTTTCTCTCTTTATGCTCCTGCCAATTTTTAGAAATGTTCATACGCAATGTATTTTCTTTTTGTCTGTCTGCTTCCATGTAACATAAGGCTGCTTTTGAAATTAATGCATGTTCACATGTGCTAGAACTTTTTAAGTCATATAATATTCAATTTTATGTGTAAAATATATTTTGTATGCTTTACTTAGTAGATAATGCACTTATTTTTACTATTTGTTTATTGTGAGTAGAGTTGTCTTGAATCCCATCTTGAAGCAGAGGAACCAAGTCTCTGAGAATGTCTTAGTCAATTAGGGATGCTACCACAAAACACAGGATTTTAAACAACAGGAATTTGTTTCTCACAGTTCTAGACTTAGGAATTGCAAGAACAACCTCTATCTTGAATTCTAAGATTGAATGCTATCTGGGCTTACTTTTTGGTGTTCAGAAAGCCATTTTCTACTTATATTCTGATATGGTGGAGAGTAGGACATAGAAACACTCTTTACTCTTAAAAAACGGCACCAATTACATCTATGAAGGCTTCACCCTCATCACTTCATCCTATCCCAATTACTTCCCAAATACTTTACCTCTTTTTTTTTCTCCTTTATTTTGTATTTATCAAAAAAAAAAACAGTAAAAAGAATTTAAAAATGCCGAAGAGTTAACAATAACTATACAGAGATAATAATCATAAGCATGGCTTATCAAGGGTGGAAATGCAAATAAGATTACTACACATATATTTTCTTTGTGTTCAGCTTTCCCTCTGAATTTTTTTTCCATCCCTGTATATCCTTATTGAAGGTCTCTTCCCCCTCCCACCACATCTGATCATTTTTCTTCTTTACCTCTTAATATCATCCTAACAGGGGACTAAGTTTCAGCATATGAACTTCAGAGGGACTTAAGTGTACAATCCATAACAGAGAAGTTAATAAAACTGCAATACCAAGAATAATTTATAAATCAAATCGGCCTATATTCAAGACTTAGCTTTGTTACTTTCTACCTACATAAATCTGAACACTCATTTCTTTACTATGCATAGGTAATATAAGAACAGTACTATCATCTGAGTATTAATGTTGACATGAGGACATTGGATAATTTGTAAAAAGGACTGTGTCACACCTATTAGTCCTTCCATGATGAGTAATGATGGAATCCTTTCCTTATGCCTTTCACAAATGCCACTATATAATTTTGAACAAATGAATAAAAAAATGATTTAAATTTTTAATTCTGACTGGTAATCTTGCAATTGAGAAAGAACACATTATTCATTCATAAAAATGAGAATGGACAGTTCTTGTGGAAGTCATGTTAACTGAGGTCAAGAATGAGATCTAGGAGTATTTATTGCCCATGATAGGAATGCAGTGAATATTAGGTTTTGCACCTTACCACCATCTCAGTATTTTCTCTTTTGCTATGGCATATTATACAACTTAAACCCAGAGCTAAGATTTTGTGAGCAATTTATAACTACACACAAATTTTTACTTTGGACTAATTATTACCAATAGTCATACAATTTTCATTATTATGGAGAAAAACAGCATTGAAATACAAAATTCAGTTTGAGTTCATGAAATGTTATTTTTTTTTTTTAATTTTTACTCAGTTTCTTTTTTCTTACTGGAAACTGCTCTAAAATCAATAATATGAAGCTGAAGGATTCAAAATATTAAACTTTTCTTAAAAGGCTTAAATGTATATTAATTATCTGATATTCTTAAGGTTTCTGCTCAGAGAGAGGCCTAGACTTAATGAAAAGGTCATTCTGATGGGCCTCATCTATTTTGCAAAAAGAGAACTGTGGGTCAAGGGTTCGGGCAGGGGGCAGGAAAATGTCTTTGAAAGAACTCATCAGATGTCACTAAAAGATTATTAATTTCCTGAACCATGTACCTTTGGCCTGGAGATTTGCTAACATTAGAATAAGATAGATGTTTTCTTTGAACTCTGCATCTAGACATCATCCAAAAGAATGCTGGCTCACCCCTTTGCTGCGACCTCAAAAACCTGGCCTGAGTTATCAGTAAGCTTTGGGTGCTTCTAGATTTATATATATGTATATATATATGAGTCTACTTGGAATCTTCAGTAATTTTAGAGTTTCAATGATAAGAAAAAAAAGAATGAAGGGCTCCAAACTGTATTGATATTCTGCTGTATTAAAGGAATGCTAGAATGTTTACGGCTAAGAAGAAGAATGTTACAAAAGCCACTTAACACATCAGTAAGAAATAAGATGTTCAAAGTGGAAAGAGAAGATGATGTTAAGGAATACTACTTAGCAGCAATACCAGTCAGTAGGATATTGATGCCAGCTTTGGTAAATCTTCTGGTCATACATCCTTTCTACCTTCCTGCAATTTGTTCATGTATATATATTTTGTTAGCTTAAAGTCACAATCAGTTGCATTTATTGATTTAATCATTTCAAAAAACTGAACTGTACACTTAAAGATGATTATGACAATGGATTCTATATTGTATGTATTTTATTGCAATTAAAGATGACTTTACAGTTATACTTCTAATCTTAAACCTGTTAAAGCTATTATGTTAAAATTATATGTTCAGCAAAGAAGAGAGTCAATTTTATGCTGCTTATTACTACTCTGTATCCTTTAAATGCAAAAAGAGTGCTATAGGTACTTTCCCAAAGGTATAATTCTACTTGCATGCAAAGTGAATGAAAAATATTTGCATTGATAGAAGTAAAATTTTTCTTGCATATTCATATAAGAGATATCCATTTGAAACAACATATCTATATTTTAATATTTTTATGAACCCCAAATTTATTGAACAGTTAAAAATATGATTAGGAGAATGTTCTGTGACATAGTTATTGCTCCTGATTAAACAGTTTAGCCCTTGACGATTCAACAAACCATTTAGAAAAGATCTAACGTAAATGGTTCAGAAAAACAGTTCTATACCAGACTATCCAAGTCAACTTGGAACTTGCTAAAAATACAAATTCCAAGTATTTGAGGCCCATCCCATATCTGAAATATAAATCCTGGGGAGTGGAGCCCAGACACTTGGTCTAATGACTCCACCAACTATTGGTATGAATATACTTAAGTTTGAGAACCAGTTATCTAAGAAAAGAGTATGAAGCATAGTAAATTAAGCTTTTGCTTTTGGTGCCTCACTGTGGTAATTAAGAAAAAGTTATACTAAGATTAGGGAATAGAAGACTGAAAAGCATAATAATCTCCAATAAGCTAGAAAACCAACATTAATCTTTAAAATATTTTATGAGAAGGAAACATGATAAAAATGAATAATGTTTTAGAAAAAACAGCACCAAAAAATATTCTTGAGAAGACTTTAATTCAGAATGAGAAGTCCTAAGAAAACATTTAGTTGTTTCTATTGAAGAATAAAGTGGTACTTGCATTTAGGACCAAATTACATATTATAGTTGGTTATTTAAAAACATGCTAGTCCTCACTCCTCACCAAGGAATCTACTGTGTGCAACAGATGGAGACCATTATAGAAAACCATAACCAATAAAAATAAAGAATTGTGGACACCAGCTCCAATAGAAATATCTACAAAGAAAGTCCTGCATCTAAGATTCAGGAACTATTTTAAAACAGAGAATAAAAGGATTAGAAGAGACAGAGGTACAGGCAATTTTGCAGTTTTTAATGAGATTCTGTCTCCTAGTAATGTCAGAAGCTATACCCATAAAGTTTCAACAGCATGACTAGCTGCCTAAGCACAAACTGAAAGACAATGATAGACATGCTAAAGTGACCAGGGATAGGATGGAGGGAGGACAGGAATCTCAGGAGGCCTCCACCATACACAAAGACCTAATGGTAACTAAAGAATGCCAAGAGTAGAAGAATGTATAATGTACTTTCAACACATTTCCCTCTCCATGCCTTATTTTTCCTTTTATTTATTTGGGTAAGTTTTTGATACAGTGTATCACTATGCATGCCTGGATTGCTTAGAACTCTTGGTATAGACCAGGCTGGCTTAAAACTCACAGATTTGGCCAGAAGTGGAGACTGATCTAAGCATTACTGGGTCAGTGGGACCATGGGACTGTCTGCTCCCTGCCCAGGGAGGGGATGGGGAGTTGCAGAGGAAAAAAATGACCAGATGTGTTGGGAGGGGGAAGAGACCTTGAATAAGGATATACAGGGATGAAAAAAAAAATTCAGAGGGAAAGATGAACACAAAGAAA
>PVIH01030060.1:0-12688 GCA_004025045.1 Sigmodon hispidus
TGTGATATCCTGGTCCTCATGGAGTATGGCTACTTCCACACTGTCTTGGGAGGCTCTTCAATGAACGTGTGATATCCTGGTCCTCATGGAGTATGGCTACTTCCACACTGTCTTGGGAGGCTCTTCAATGAACGTGTGATATCCTGGTCCTCATGGAGTATGGCTACTTCCACACTGTCTTGGGAGGTCCTTAAATGAACGTGTGATATCCTGGTCCTCATAGCTTCGCTGGCCAGCAGCTCCCTTTTCTAGGTAATTTATTTATTTATTTTAAAAATGTGTTTCAATGAGTGACAGAAAAAGGTGCAGCACAGGCTCCAGTTAGCTTCTCCCTGAACCTGGGGAAAGCTTTCTTGAGTGAGGTTTGAGGGTGAGGCTGGTGCTTCGGAGAAGAACAGGACTTCAGTGTGAGCTGCTAACAGACAGCTGCTGGCTGGTCTGTGCTAGAAAACCTCAAAGCGGAGAAGATTGGCAATGTACAAGGAGCAGCTTCTGGGGAGTCAGGGCTGCGTTCACTGTGTCCACAGAAACAGTTCTTCTCCCTCCGCCCAGCTTCCCTTCCCTCCTCTCCTGCCTCCCATGACTATTGTTCAAGCTCTTCTTGGTTCTCTTGCCCCAGTCTTCTGAGTTCTGAGACTATAGGCATGCAACCACACCCTTCTGTATACCTTGAAGAATCATTCCTAAGGCCAGGTGTACTAACTGAGGAACCTGTCCTTCTGTTCAACACAGTAAACACAGAGGAATCGGCATACAGATGTTCTTTCCTTACACACATGGAATTATAACATCAGAGCTCCCTACCCAAAACTCAGGCCACAGCTCTAGAGTTAATACAGATAATAATTATCAGGTCAAGAAGTTCTGTGTAAGGCAGAGCATAGTTCATATCCCTGTGAAATGCTACGTTAATAGCTGTCCCACTGCTAACTCATAAGAAGGGGTCAGGTTAAAGGCTAACGATAGGGCTCCCATGGTAGGAGCATTAGCTGCTCATTCAGAGGAACCTTGTTCCGATTCCAGCATCCATACTGCAGTTAACAACCAGCTGTGCAAATCCAGTTGCAGGGGATCTGATACCCTCTTCTGACTGCAGAAGATCCTGCACACATGTCCTGCAGAAATTCATGCAAGAATAACTAACGCCCATATACATAAAAACAAAATAAAAATAAATAAACCCTAAAACAACAACAAAAATCAGAACCTAACATGAACAGATAGGCTAAACCGTGATGTAGCTCAGAAGATAGAATGCTCACTTTCTCTACAGAAATCCTTGGCCTGGACCTTCCAGCACAGCAAAAAATCAAGCATGGGAGGGAGGAAGCCTTGTAAAGCCAACACTCAGGATATAGAAGGAGGAACAAACGTCCAAGGTATTTTATGGCTACATAAGGAGTGTGAGACCATGCCTAAGTAAATAAATAACAAAGGTTCTGTCCTCTCTTCCTCTTTCATCTCCAGTACTGGTTCTTCATTGTTTTTGTTTTTCCTTGTTATTTTCTTTCTTTTCCCCTAAACTTCCCTAAAGAGATAAATCAATGGAACTTACACATTAACCTTACAATGAAAGCCAGGAAACCATCTTGGACCTTGAAGTACAGTATCGATTGGACCAGAGGAGGGTATGGAGGCCACAATGGGCTTTCTGGGGCTGGGGGTTTGCTAATGAAATGCTCCCTTTCCCCAGTCACAGGGACAATGAATTGAAAAGGGTGCCTCGCCATGGACTCTTCTACTCTAAATATCTTTTCTTAATCAGCCTCTGGAAGAAGGAATTCTTTCTTTCTTTCTTTGATATGGCCCTTACCCCACCAGAGTCATGGTGACTGCTAATTGTCTCCCAGTCTCATTCCAACCATCCGAGACCCTCATTTGAGTCTAACTTTGACTTTGGGGGTATGGAGAGAGCACATGAGATGCTACCTAGGACATTTTCTGTTACAGAGAGCACTTTTTTCCTCTGGAGTGTGGGTGGTGGTGGTAGAGAAATAAGCATTAGTGGAGAGGGAGACGCTGTGAACCTAGGCTCCCAGCCCAGGTGTGAGGAGAGCGGAGTCTGAGAAACATCTCGGTATTAGTTGGGTGTTTTTGTTTAACCTGAAATCATTTAACAAATGGAACATGTCCTAACACACCCCTGAGTTCTTTTCTAGCTCCTTCCCGTGTATTCATTTGCTATTTTAATTTTCTAAAAGAGTTCTCTGTGTGTACGTGTGTATGTACATGCACCCACGCCTGTGAAATAGGAGGACAGGGCAGGCGTCCGGAATTTCCCTCTGTTGTTCCCGCCTTCCTCCCTTGACAATGAGTCTGGAGCTTGAATCTTGGCTAGGCTGGCTGGTCACCAGAAGACCAGGATCTACCTGTCTCTATGTCCCCAATGTTGGGTTTACAAACACATTCATCTTTTTTTTTTTTGGTGGGGGGAGATTGGGTCTCAGTGTGTAGCCTCAGCTGGCTTGGAACTGATTATGTTGCCATGTAGACAAGGGTGGTCTTGAACTCACAGAGATCCAACTGGCTCTGTTTCCCAAGTGCTGATATCTTAGTGCTTTTAGCTGCATGTCTTTACCCACTGACAAGCATTACTGTTCCATTGTTCATTTATTGGTCAACTGTTAATTGGTTAATTTTTTGTGAACTGTCTTTTCAGATTTATTGATCAATGTTTATTGGATCAATATTTTCATATTAATTTACATAAACATTCTTATTTCAAATATTAAAGACTTTATTTAATTTTTAAGACAGGATTTCCCTGTCCATGTCACAGCCTGGGCTGTCATGGTACTTACTTTGTAGATCAAGCTAGCTTCAAACTCAGAAATTCACCTACCTCTACCTTCTGAGTGCTGGGATTAAAGGTGTGCACCACCACCACCCAGAAAAAGATTTATCTGTAAAATTTTGTATTTTCTTTTCATTTGTCCCTGTGACTTTTTGCCTTGTGGTACTAGGGCTGAAGCAGAGCCTTGTGTCTGCCAGGTAAATACTCTCCAGCTCTGACAGCTTAGTTTTGCCTAAACTTAAGTTTAAAAACATTTAAGAAATATTTACACAGATGTAAGCATCTAGTTTGTATTGAGATTTTTGTATTTTAAGTTTTTCTAGTTCCCAGCTTCTTGCACACATTTAGTTATGATTCTTAGCTTTCATTATCCTGTTTCTATATTTAGATCTCTAGTTCAGAAAGAGATTCACATATGAGAAACATTTGTCTTTGCATATGGATGTCTAGTTTCCTTCATTCAACTTGCTTCTGTCTCTCCTTCCCAACTTGAAAATATTGAATTACCATATATTATATTATATATTATATTAACATATTTCTGGTGTTCTGGTCCCCAGGCCTCCTTCTGGAATTAGTTTGTCAGTGTTAACCTCAGTGGCAATGATGCACCTCTCCAATTACCTTGGTTGTTTCTGCATATTTTCTCCAGTAGACCTCAAGTCAATATGTTGAGTTAAAATTAGATGCATATATGAAACAATGAGTATCTCAGTTGAATTGCTCTAAATGTTGTATTGGTGCTCCCCATTTTGAGAATACAGTATGTCTCAATTTAGACATCATCACATGCCCTTCTGTGTAAACTTGTGGTTCCCCAGATATCATAATACTTTTGTTAGCTTTTTTGGCATTGTTTCTTAACAATGTCTTCTCATTTCAAATACTACAGAACTAAAAGTGTGTTAATGAGCTTCCAAAAAGTGAGACATTCTTTTTAAAAAATCAGTTGTGGGGCTGGAGAGATGGCCCAGTGGTTAGAGTGTTGATTTCTTCTAGAGGATCCAGGTCCAATTTCCAGCATCCACACAACAGCTCACAACTGTCTGTAACTCCAGTTCCAGGGGATCTGACACCCATGCCAAAACTCTAATGTACATAAAATAAAAATTTAAAAAATTAATTGCTTTATGTATTTTTATTGTTATTGCTTCTTTAATACCAGAAAATTGAATTCACTTATTCACCATAAGAAAAAAAAAAGATGGCCTAGATGTAGAAAAACAAATTAGCATTTTAATCATTTTTTCATTCTTGAAAATGAGATATTCCATAATTTTAATTTTTTTCTGCATCTGATTCATTGAGGTTTGGTTTAGGAATTTAAAATGTGCATTGGTAGTGTTGATTCCCTCATCTCTGTTTTCTGAGCATCGTTACTGTCAGTTTTGATCCGAAGGACATGCTGACATCTCCTGTGTCTAGGAAAGGGTGTATGCCCTGAGCCTGGCAGCCTTGCACATGGGGCATCCTTAACAAACTCTCCAGTTATCTCCTTGGATTTTGGTCTAATTGCCCTTTTTACTTCTTTTTTTCTGTTTTGGGCATTTAGTTTTCAGACAAAGCCTTGAGCTCTTACATAGGTGAGACTGACTCTGATCCTCCTGTATCTATTTCTTGAGTGCTGGGGCTCTAGGTGTGTACCAGCAAACTTATCTCTATCTTCTCTTTTTCCCCCCTTAAATTGTGTTATGTTTTATTTATGTGTGTTTGTGGACATGTACACACAGGGTGTGGAGATCAAGAGCAACTTGCAGCTGGATCTTCCCATGCACCATGTGGGACCTGGGATCAAACTCAGGTTGTCAGGTTTGGCTGCAAGTTCCTTTACCCCTGCACTACATCACTAGGCTCCCATGTTTTCTTGAGGATCTCCACCATTTATTTTTGACTATGATAATGTATTTACTATTAGTTTCTAAGTACTTGCTAAAGTAGGACTGTAGTAACTACTTAGTTTCTTGGTCTTCTCTCACTGTTGGAATACCAATCGTCTGTTCCTAAGGAAGTGCCTTGCAGCTACTTGCTCCTGGTCTCACTGGAGTCTGAGGGGCCCAGGAACCAAGGGGTCAAGGGGCCGAGGAACTTGTCCATTGTGTTTAAATATTTAAAGAAATTTAGCTTCCTCAATCAAGGTAACCGATTATTTCTTCTTTTCTTTTCTTTTTAAAATTAATTTTAACTTTAAAATTTTTGAAGTTATTTATTTTGTTGATGTTTTACTCCAGCTGTTTTTCTCAGAATGCATATTGGTTTTTGTTCACTGATATGCTCCCTCTGTCCCTACTGTGATGGTGGCTGGATTTTAAAAAATCCTAAAGTGGTGACTTACTGATCTGTAAAGAATTGTTTTATCACTTTAAATTACATGTTTGTGTATATCTCTGTGTGGGTTTGTGCATGTGTGTGCACGTGCCTATGGAGGAAGGAGGGAGGCATCGGTCAGATCTTCTAGAACTGGAGTTCTGAGCAGTGGTGAGCCACTTGACAAGTGCTGGGAAGTGAACTCCCGTCCTCTGCAGAAGCAGCAAGTGTTCCTTATGCTCAGCCAACTCTCCAGCCCCACTGCTGAGTTTTAAATATTTAACATTGAAATCCTGGGACTGACTTAAGAACAGTTGTGTTTTACCTTTAACTAAAAATTTTAAAGACATCAATATAGTCAATAGCCTTTTCTTCTGGAGATAGGAGTAGTAGGTTCCTTTTTCTATAAATGTTTTGCTTCTGGTAGCACACTGACGTTTGCCTCATAGGGTGTATACTGATGCTTTTCTCATAGTGTGCACACGGATGCTTGCCTCATAGGGTGCATTAATAAATACACGCTCCCTATAAAATTCTTGGAAAAAAATGGAAAGGATTGTTGCTATTTCATCTTTAAAAGCTGGGCACAATTTGCTAAGATGTCATTTGGCCCAAATTTTATTTGTGGGAACTTTGCAAATAAAATTTATCTAATTGATGTGGGTGATGGTGGATCTACTTTATTGGGTCCACATGTCAGACACTGTGATATTATATGAACACTGAAGACAATCTTATGATTGTATCATGAAGGTGATGCTATGGCTCTTCTTACTTGTAGAAGTAAAAGAGAAGTCCATTGATGGTCCTTCGTACCAAGGAATGAAGGAGACTTGGTATATATGTCTTTCCTTCTCTGCTCTCTGAGTCTTTTAACCACAGACTGGCTGCTTTTTCCTACCCATCAGTGTAGGAAGCTCAGTTCTAACACACACACACAGACACACACACAGACACAGAAGACACACACACACACAGACACACACACAGAGACACACACAGATACACACACAGACACACAGACACACACACAGACACAGAAGACACACAGACACACACACAGAGACACACACACAGATACACACACAGGGACACACACACAGACACACAGACACTGAAGACACACAGACACAGACACACACACAGAGACACACACACAGACACACACACAGAGACACACACAGACACACACACAGACACATGCACAGAGACACACACACAGACACAAACAGACACACACAGACACACAGACACAGACACAGACATACACACAGACACACACACAGACACACAGACATACACACAGACATACACACAGACACACACAAACACACACACAGACACACACACAGACACACACACACACACACACACACACACACCAGCAAAAGCCAGAACAAGGCATCTGGTCCCTTAGAGATGGAGTTACAGGTGGGTGTGAGCTGCCAGACTTGAATGCTGGGAACCAAACCTCAATAACAGCACGCTCTAACCATGGAGTGATCTCTCTAGCACATCATCCAGTCATTGCTGTTTTCTATCCTCCTTCTTTCTTTCTTGAGACAGGGTCCCACTATGTAGTTCTGGCTGGCCCAGAACTCACTATGTAGACCAGGCTGGCCTCAGGCTTATGGAGTTCTGCCTGCCTCTGCCTCCCCAGTGCTGGGATTGAAGGCCTGGGCCATCATACGTGGCCTAGCCTTTCCATCCGTGCTTCTATTTAACAGGAACATTAGCTATGAGATTCTTCTGTGGCCTGGGCTTGTGTGGACAGCATGCTAGTTAAAGACTGAGTGTAAGGGGTCAGTTACTGAAGATGAGAGTAAATGTCTCCCAGGTGAGTTCAGCAAGAGGTTTCTTTTCTGCTTAGAAACTCCTTTTTTTTCCCCAGAATGGCAGCAGTTTTGAACAATCCTTCCCACTCAGAGTCACATGGTCTAATGCCATCAAGTGCATAAGGGACTTCCTCCCTGATACCGTTCAGCTGGTGCTGCTGCCAGTAAAGCTGTGAAGTCCACGTGGGCGGGAGACAACTTGCAACCCCAGCCTCGGTCCTATATGCCAGCTGCCCCACGAGGTAAGCCAAAACTCTCTGGCATGGAATATTTAAGAAAATATTTAGATTAAATCCACATGACTTGATTAGAAAACAAAAAGACAATGTCCACTCACCAATCCTTCCACCCAGTACCTTTTGGTTCCTCATCAACAGTCCTGAAGGGTGGCACATAGCTCTGCAAATGTTCCAGCATTTAGACATTTGCTATGAAAGGTAGAGACACTATGAAATCATCCTTATCCCTAAAAGATTTTCAGTTACATTTTCCTTTTTTTGTTTGAAAGCACTTTTTTTTTTCTTCTCTGAATATTTTTTGGCTGGGTTAAAGGAGGCTAAAGTTGAAAACGTCCTTAGACATATAAAGAACAGCTTTTTGCCTTGAAGGTTTTTTCCAGTTTGAGAAATAATGTGTTGTGTCTCCAAATAAACAAATGTGTCACAAGAACTGGAAGCCGAGGGGATGAAAGCATAAAAGCAGAAGAAATACTGCCCTAACACCTGCTGAGATTTATGCCAGTGCTTAGTAGAAACCTGAAGCCCACATCTGCTGCAGCTGTCCAGACCTTACACCAAGATGGGTTTTGATAGGTCTGTCTAGGAAGCAAGACAGAGGAAGAGCTGGCATTAACTCTGAGCCAGTGACTGTAGGGATTGCCATATATTTGGTTTTAAATCTCAAAACCTACTCTCAAGTTAGACTAAATTAGATATCAGATGATGGTCCACATATTTTAAAATAATTAATTTGGTTGATAGCTGGCTGCTTGGGTGAGACAGAATTCAGAACAGACACCTGGTAGTCATGTTTAGGAGAATATATATTTGCCTTACACTATATAACTTTTATACAGATAAAAAACATTTATAAGGAACAAAGCTTGAAAAGAACTGATAGAATAGGAAAGAGGAAGCTGAAATCCCACGGGAGAGAGGCAGAGGAAGAAAGGCAGCATGGAAGAAATCCCCTCTTTCCTATTAAGCTTATCTTTCCCATTGTCTATGAAACTGTAAGGCTACAACTCAGAGACTGACTGTTTTCTTTCCAGTCCCCATGTACTGTATCCAGCACTGCAGTCAATGCATAATTCCAACTCAAATAGCTGGGAGTCAACTGACGACTCTTTGGCCCATAGCTGCTTGGCTAATCTGTCTGCAGTAAACCACAAACTCCACCTTTGTCTGATGGGAGATTACTGAACCCACAGAAGGGCCTGTGAGCCTGAGACACTAACACCTTCTCATGGCCTCCAACATTAAGAGTAACTTCAGACATTCCCCTCCAAGACCCATCATAACCTACCTGGCTTTCATGGGCTGAGATAGAACCTCAGGAGGAGAACCCACCTCTCTCTCTCTCTCTCTCTCTCTCTCTCTCTCTCTCTCTCTCTCTCTCTCTCTCTCTCTCTGAGTGTTTTGTTAACTTGATAGAAGCTAGGGTCATCTGGGAAGAGAGCATTAACTGAGAAGACACCTCCATGAGACTGCCTGTGTGCAAGTCTGTAAGGCATTTTCTTAATTAATGATTGATGTGAGGGGGCCTATCCCACCATGGGTGGTACCACCTTTAGGCAGGAGATCCTGGGAGCCATTAGAAAACAGAGTGAGTGAGCCATGAAGAATAAGCCAGTAAGCAGCACTCCTCCATGGCCTCTGAATCAGCTCCTGCTTCCAGGTCTCTGTCCTGATCTCCTTTAATGATGAGCAGTGATATGGAAGCATTAGTTGAATAAACTCTTTTTTTTCTTCAAGTTGCTTTTGGTCATGGTGCTTTATTACAGAAAGAGGAAGACAAACTAAGGCATAAATATTTATTTCTATTTATGTGCATCTGTATGAGTGATTGTATCACATGTATGTTTGGGTCCTATGGAGACCAGGAAAGGGGATAGGATTCCCTGGAGCTAGAGCTATGGATGGATGAAAGCCACCTGTCATGGGTACAGAGAATCAAACTCTGGTCCTCTGCAGGAGCCGAAAGTGGTTTAAAGCATCCAGCCATCTCTTAGCCTAAACATGTTCTTCTTAAAGTTTGCTTTATTTTGTTTTGAGTGGTTCTCAACTGGTATATTATGTTCTACATTGCTGTTGTTGTCATTTTTTTTTTTTTCCAAATAGGTCTCTCTATGTAGTTCTTGGGATCCTGAAATTCACTGTATAGACTAGGCTGGCCTTGAACTCACAGAAATCCACCTGCCCCTGTCTCCCAAGTTCTATGATTAAAAGGGTATGCCACTGTACCCGGCCATACTTACTTTACTACATGTTTGCTGTTGGTATAAAATGTCATCAATGCGCTGATTTAAAGAACATGATATTTAACATATCCATCAAAATCTTATTTTATCTAAATTACATTATATCTTGGGAACACTGAAGTGTTAACTTACTTATATTTTAGTAATGTTTGTACTCTTAAATTTACCTCTAGAAAAGGCTTAAGAAGTGAAAAATAAAAGATACAATTTTTGTTCATGGATTGTAAAAGTTATACCATGTATTTGAAACACTAGTGAGATGTTTTGCAAAGCAACCAAGAGAAAATATTTGGTAGGATGAATCTGAAGACTATATAATGGAAATGTCCCAAGCCTAGGCTTTGGTGCCCTCTTACTTTTGCTTGTCCACCAGATATTTTCTGCATGTCAGGAAGCCCTTGAATGACTTCCTCACTTGTAAATGGTTCATATCCCACAAGTGCCTTGTATTTCCTGAACCATTTTCTAAGAATCTGTAGCATAATAATTCAAAGTGAAGCAGACATACTATAGCAACATAAGGTTACAAGATTTTCTCTCTTCCTGTGTTTTATATACTTAAGACCCATTTTCAACTCAGAAAATGCTTTTAGATTTTTAGCATCAAGGTGAAATGTGTATTGTCGAGGTAACCTCTTTAAGCACTATTCTGGCGAACAGGAGTTAATTATGTCACACTGTGGAGGAGTGAGTGGCCCTTCCATCCAGGCCAACTGGGCATTATTACAAGAACAAGTAATTGCCCTGCCTTTCATCAGTCGCCTAAATCATTAGAACACAAGATTATTAAACTGAGACCCTACCAATTTAACTGTTCAATGATGGAGTCTATTAGGCCATCTGCTGCCTTATCAACAGCAGGCATGGCAGGTCCAGGCAACTGTATACCCAACGTGCAGCATCGTACTGCTCCCAACTGGTCCATATATGGTTCTTAAGTGATTGTTATTTAATTGCTGGGACTAACAAGCAGCCCAACAATTGCTCCTCAGCTGTTAGGAAGACTTGCCAAAAATGAACTGCTTGGTTTAGAAAGAGCCACCTCACATTGCCAGGTTATTTCAAATCATGTTGTGCAGGCCAGATTCTGGGACAGATTCCCCCACCCCCAAGCCAGGAAGGCATGATTCTTAAAAACACAAGACTATGACCTCATTTTCTTATCTGCTCAAGTCTTCTCAGCAAGCGAAGGTTCAGTTATTTTGAGAAGATGAATAACAAGAGAGATGTGGACTATAGAAAACACATGCCTTTATATTTACTTATCTTCTTCAGACCCTTCTTTTTCACTTATTTTTAAAATCTCTCCAGGGTGGCATAAATAACTTAATTTTTTACCTTTGTTTATGTGTATGTGCATGTCTGTGTATCTGCAGAGGCCAGGAGAGGGTGCTGGGTTCCCTGGAGCTGGAGTTACAGGTGGATGTGAGATGCTTGATGTGGAAGCTTGGAACTTAACTCAGGTCCTCTGCAAGAGTAGCTTTTACTTACAGAGCCAGAAGTGACCTTTGTATTGTCCACTATATATCCAATACCCAAAAGATACTTAACAAATGTTTTGTAACAAAAGAAAAGGACTCTTGCCTCAGAGACGAATATAAATCTTATATACAAATACAGTGAAAAGGGTTGGCAAAGAAGTATGCACAGAGTTTTATAGGAGAACAAGACAGTCCGGTCCTTCCAGCATGTGCACCATGCACTCACTCCTTCAAGTACTTAGGAGACCCACACAGACTAGCCCATCCCCAGAGCACAAGCAGGGACTTGAAGACAAAATCTCCAGTGGTGGGGAGAGGTGCTGCTTCCTCATTCGCCCCTCTATGCTCATTCAGCTGCCCATGCTTTCTTTTCCACTCAGGAAGCAGGGGCAGGTGGATCTCTGTGAGTTTGATGTCAGCTTGGTCTGCAGAGCAAGTTCTACACAGAGAGACTCTGTCTCAAAAACAAGACAAAACAAAAAAGGCCTTTGAAGACTTACGTGTATGACTATTTTGCCTGCATGTATGGATGTGCACCCTGGTACCTGCAGAGGTCAGAAGAAAGTGTCAGATACTCTGAACTGGAGTCTTGATTGGGAGGTGCTATATGGGTGCTGGGAACCTACCTCAGGACCTTTTCAAGAGCAGAATGCCACTCTTCCCCACTGAGCCATTTCTCTAGCCCCTCACCTACCTTTTATTACAGACCAAGCCCACTGCCTAAGGATGGTGCTGCCCCCAGTGAATTGGGCATTCTTCTAACAATTAATCAGCAAAATGTCCCTTCCACATGCTCAAAGGTCAATCTGATGGTGTGACAAGTTGAGAATTAATGTTAACTATGACAAAGCCTTAAAAGACCCCCCCCAATATTACTAATCAGATTGCTTAAGGTTACAAATTTATCTGAAACACTTAAAAAATTAGTAGTGATATAATTAAAAGAGATTCTTTGGGATTAAACAAACATGGTTATATTCTATAAAACCCTGAGAACAAATGCAAACAAAGTTTTGTCTTTTGAAGAGCTGGTTTGGTGGCTAAGGGCACTGACTGCTCTTCCAGAGGACCCAGGTTTGATTCTCAGCATCCATCTGTAGCCCCAATCCCAGGTAGCCTGATACTAGATTCTGGCCTCATGAGCATCAGTCACACTGGTAGAACACAGACATACATACACAAAATAATAATTTAATAAAAGTCTTGTTTTTCATCTCTATAAAAATGTTGGTGACAAGGTGACTATGAGAAGGCAATACCTTTGAGACAGAGGCAATACTTTGGTAGATGTGGATAATGGAGGCAATTATCAGCTATGCCTCTGATGCTTGACATGATCTATGACCACTTCAACATGGTGGTCATATGAGCTTTATTAAAATCAATCCCAAATTTCAGAAAGATTTCAGCTTGGTTCATCTAGAGTGAAGCATTAGATCTGAGGGAGCTGTGTTCAATCCACCCTGATCTTAGGGAAGTCTGGAGGAATGAGATGAGAGGCAGTATAAGAAAATGATCAGTAAATGCCAAGAGCAGGAGTTACCCACAGAGCACTGGGGCTGTCAGCTACACCTCCTCACTGTGGCTAAGAATCAGGCACCACAGTGTGTAGAGAACAGACAAGTTTCTTCAGCACCTACACTGCAGCTCCCACCCACACAGTTTCCACCACCCAGTTCTCACCTACCCAGTTCCCACCCACACAGTTCCCACCATTCGGTTCTCACCCACCCAGTTCCCACCCACACAGTTCCCACAACCCAGTTCTCACCAACCCAGTTCTCACCACCCAGTT
>PVIH01030061.1:0-12688 GCA_004025045.1 Sigmodon hispidus
CTGTTGTTATGTCCCCCTTTTCATTTCTGATTTTTTTGATTTGGACACTCTCTCTCTGTTTTTTGATTAGTTTGGCCAAGGGCTTATCTATCTTGTTAACTTTCTCAAAGAACCAACTCTTAGATTCGTTGATTCTTTGTATTGTTCTTTTTGTTTCAATTGTATTGATTTCAGCTCTAAGTTTGATTATTTCCTGCTGCCCACTCCTTCTAGGTTAGTTTGCTTCTAATTGTTCTAAGGCGTTCAGCTGCGCTGTTAGGTCTCTAGTGTGGGATTTCTCAAGGTTTTTCATATAGGCGTCTAGCGCTATGAATTTTCCTCTTAAGACTGCTTTCATTGTGTCCCACAAGTTTGGATACGTTGTAGATTCATTTTCATTAAATTCTAGGAAGACATAAAGGTTTTTTTTTAAAAAAAAATATATATATAAAAAATAAATTACACCACATACTGACAAGGATGTGGGGAATGAGAAACAGTTATTCACTATGGTTGGAGTGAAACTGTATATTCACTATGGAAATCAGTATAGATACTCCTCAAAAATGTGAAAATCAGTCTACCCCAAGATCCACCTATACTAGTCTTGCTCACACATTCAAAGGATTGTATTTCTTTTGACAGAGATACTTACTCACTCATGTAGCTCTATTTATAATTGTCAGCAACTGGTAAGAACCTAGATGTTTATCAACTAATGAATGCATAATAAAATAGGGATATTGTTCAGCTGTTAAGAGAAATAATTGTAAAATATGCAGGTAAATGGATCCACCTATATAGCATATGCAATGAGGTAACCGCACCCATAAAGAGAACATTATATTTTTTCTTATAAGTAGATGTTATCTTTTTAAGCTTTAAATATGCGTGCTTCAATTAGAATAACCATAGAGTTTAGGTAGCTTGTATGAAGCTGGGGCAGAGGGTGTGTGGGGATAACGCAACCTTCCAAAGAATGGAAAATAGCTTACAGGAGTGTGAATTAGAATACGATGATTAGATGGTGTGGGAGGAAAGGTAAAGGAGGGACTATGTGAAGGGACAATTACCGTTAAAAGTCTGTTGAAAAGCCGTACAAAATCACACAATGGTGCAAGCTTCCTGAAATATACACATATATGAAAGAAATTCAAATGCCATTACACATAATGTGAAAGACAATGCCCCAGCTGGAAATCTTATGCTACCAAGTCAAAATCCCAGTGCTAGAAATGGGTTACATGTGGAGTCATTGGTCAAAATAGTCTCATAGAACCATCCCACTAAAATTAAAGGCTATTTGTCATTACTATTGGTTACCTGCTACAACCTGATGATAAGGTCCTATTGAGGAAGAAAAGAGTCTTGTAACTTCTGTTTCTCCATAACATAGGTTATTCTTGGGTGCTCTTGTACCCTTCTCAGGTGTGATGAAAATTAGTGGGTTTTGCATCATGTTACTTTGGTTATTCAAATATGTTCTCAAGCATGGGTTCTCCTTGTGATTGTATACAGCTGTAACTTATATGAACTCTGTTCCAGACTTTCCTTAACTCTCAGAATACCCTCAGAATATAAATTATATGATGCCCTGAATAAAGTTAGTTATTGCATGAGAAAAAAAAGAAATTCTTCTGTTGACAATTCGTTATTTAGATTTATATCCCATTTTTAATTGGATTATTTGGTTTTTATCACTCTCTTTTTTCTTTAAAAAGTTTATCCTATATCTGTCCTTTCTTCCCTCCTCCCAGTCTCTCCCAATTCTCCCTCAGCCTCTTCCCATCCCTCCCCACCCCCATCCATTTTCCAAGGAGAGCAAGGAGTCCCAAATTAGGTCAGTTTAGTCTGGCATATCCAGTTGAGATAGGTCTGAGTTCCTCATCCCAGTATTAAGGCTGAGTTAGGTGTTCCTCTGTAAGAAATGAGTTCTGAGATGTTGGTTTATGCACCAGGAGACTTCACAAACTGCCCATGCCTTTGGACAGTTCTCTAAATTTGGAGGGTTTAGTTCCCTTTCCCTGAAGGTTTCTCAGCAATTGTTTCTGAATTAGTGAGCTTCCAAAAGCTTGGGTCAGCTGTCTCTCTGTGGGTCTCCTCCTCATGATCTTTATCCCTTTGCTCATATACTACTCTCTCCTATCTCTTTCTTTAGTTGGACCAAGAGTTCAACCAGGTGCTTAGTTATGGATTTCTGCATCTGCCTCTATCCATTGCTGGATGAAGGTTCTATAATGACAATTAGGGTGGTCATTCATTTGCTTATAGGGGAAGTCTTGTTTAGGCACCCCCTCTATTATTTCTTGGAGTCCTAGCTGTAGTGGGATTATGTATGTTACTGCTGTCTCCTACCATTGTAAATATTTGTCCCATCTATGGGTTTAATAAAAGCTGATTGGCTAAAGGCAAACAGGCTAAGAAAACTCGGGAACATCTCAGAGCATACACAGACACCAGAGAGAGAGACGCCACAGGGATGAGCGATGGGGAGATGGCAGCAGATACAAAGAAAATAAGTTGCTGTAAGAAAAGGTACCAAGCTGCACAGCTGAACAAGTTGGGTTGAGCTGAGATGAAGGAATTAGCAAATTATATGTCTGGGCCCTAGGTCAATCAGTGTAAAAATAATACAAGCATCTGTGTGATTCTGTGGGACTGCATGTGTTTTTATGGGACTGTGGGTCTGAACCTTGAGGCTAGCCTGGCTAGTCTGGGCCAGAAATCACTTACAACACCTAGCCAGGGACATTTTGTGGATTCTTGGAGGTGTCCTTAGTGCCATGTTTCTTTTTTACCCTGAAGTGGCTCCTTCTATTAAGATATCCATTTCTTTGATTGCCCTCTCTGTTGCTCCTCTCAATCAACCATCTCCTTGAAGAAAGAAAACTTAGCTCAAGAAACCTCATTTTACATTCTAGTAGCTATTTTATAAAAAGGTAAAATAAAGTTTAGTTCCTCATTTCTGGCAGGGTCTTGGAGAAGAATAGTCATTCTTGATCAGTCCTGGGAAAAGAACATGTCTTAAAAGAATAGACCTAGCATGGGGCCTCCCCAGTTCTGAGAGAAGAATACCTGCCCAGCTCTGGGACATCAACCAAGACATCAGCCCAGGTCTGGGAAAGGAATAGATTCTCACTTGACTAGTTCTGGGGAAAACCAGCCACTCCAGGTAGGTTCCTGGTGGGATCCATCCAGGTGGGGTCCAAAGATACTCAGGGTCAGAAAGACCCTAAGCACGAGCCAATCAGTAGCACGTCATCACTGTACCCCCAAGCAACCAACTTTGTTGTAGCTTTTTCCTATAAAAAAAACCTCTTGTAGCTAAGGGCACCAGCTACTTCCTGCTCTGTTGTCACAGAAGCTTGAAGTATGCTCCCTGCCTGGCTTGTATTGTGCTGCCAATAAACCTTGCTGTTTGCATTCCAGACATCTCTGGCTTCAGTGGTCTCTCTGTGGTTCGATCTCTGGACACAACACTCCTCCCATGATTTGTTCCCACCTCCCCTTGCTCATCCCCATTATGACCTCAATTTACTCAGGAGATCTTCTCTACTTCCTATTCCCAAGGGGATCTCTGGAAGTCTCTCTTAAGTTCCTTCTGTTACCTAGCTGTTCAGGGGTTGTGATTTGCAGCCTTTATATTCTTCGCTTTATGTCTAAAATCCGCTTATGAGTGAGTATATACCATGTTTATCTTTCTGGGCCTATGTCACTCAGAATGATATTCTCCAAATGCATCCGTTTGCCAGCAAATTTTAGGATGGCATTTTTTACTGCTGAATAGTACTCCATTTTGTAAATGTACCACAATTTGTTAATCCATTTGTCAGTTCAGAGGCATCCAGGTTATTTTCAGGTTCTGGCAATTATAAATAATGCTGTTATGAACATAGTTGAGCTAATGACCTTGGAGTAAAAGTGCGCATCCTTTGGGTATATGCCCAATACTAGTATTGCTGGATCATTGTGGAGATTGATTCCCAGTTTTCTGAGGAAACTCCATACTGATTCCAAAGTGGTGATATGAGTTGACACTCCCACCAGCAATGGAGGAGTGTTCCTCTTGCTCCATATCCCCTCCAACATAGGCGGTCATGCTGCACAAATTCTAGTTGTATTAAATGAAATTCAGAGCCAAATATCAGGGAAAATATTAGAGAGAGGAAATAGACTACAGCCAAATCTCACCCAGCTACCTTCCAGCTTCCTCAACCTTACTCCTTGTCACTTCTACAGAATAAATCTACCTTTCTAATCTTTCCTAAAATACATTCTTTGCCCAGTTGTTTCACATCCAAGTTAAAATAAAAGGTGTGAGCTACTACTGTTTGGTAGTTAGCCTTGAACTCACAGAAACACAGAAAGATCTCTGTCACTGGAGCTATGGGATTAAAGGTGTAGGTCACCACTCTTGGCTTTTCCTTGATCTGGAATTAAAGTGGTGAGTTATCACTCTGTTCCTCCAGGATTGACTGTAGGTGGATCTGTTCTCTGATATTCCAGACTGGTTTTTGTTAAATATATAAAATATTACCACACTGTCATCTGTGGTTTTGATCTTAGCCATTCTGACAGGTCTAAGATGGTATCTCAGAGTTGTCTTCATTTGCATTTCTCTGATGGCTAAGGATGTTGAGCATGTTAAGGATGATGTAGAAGTACCCTGCTAGAATTTTGTGGATCACTTATGTATACAATCATCTGCAAATATAGTTTTACTTCTTCCTTTCCAATTTGTATCCCCTTAATCTCCTTTTGTTCTGTTACTGCTTTTGCTAAAACTTTGAGAACCCTATTGAATAGATTAGGGGAGAGAGGACAGCCTTGTCTTGTTGCTAATTTTGGTGGGATTATCTTGAGTTTCACTCCATTTAGTTTGATATTGGCTGTCGGATTGCTGTATATTGCATTTATTATATTTATCTATTTTACCTGTATTCCTGATCTCTCAAGAACTTTTATTATAAAGGAGAGTTGGATTTTGCCAAAGGCTTTTTCAGCATCTAATGAGATGATCATGTGAGTTTTTTTCTTATAGGTTGCATATATGACGTATGACTTTGACAAATTTTTGTATGTCAAATAATCCCTACATCTCTGGGATGAAGCCTACTTGATCATAGTGGATGATATTTTTTACATGTTATTGAATTCAATTTGCCAGTATTTTGTTAAGTATTTTTTCATCAATGTTTATGAAGAAGATTGATCTGAAATCTCTTCCTTTGTTGCATCTTAGAGTGGCTTGGATATCAGGGTAACTGTACTCTTATAAAAAAGCATTTGGCGGGGCTGGAGAGATGGCTCAGTGGTTAAGAACACCATCTGCTCTTCCAGAGGACCCGGCTTCGATTCCCAGCACCCACATGGCAGCTAACAACTGTCTGTAGCTCCAGTTCCAGGCAAACACCAAGGCAAATAAGTAAATAAATAATAAAGTTTTTTAAAAAAAGTATTTTAAAAAAAGAATTTGGCAATATTCCATCAGTTTTTATTCTATGGAACAGTTTGAGGATATCCTCTTCCTTGAATATCTGGCAGAATTCTACATTGAAACCATTTGGCCCTGTGCATTTTTTCCTTGGGAGACTTTCAATAATAGCTTCAATTGCCTTGGGTTTGTTTAAATCATTTATCTGGTCTTGCTTTAATTTTGGTAAGTAGCACCTGTCTAGAAAGCTGCTCATTTCTTTCAGGTTTAGTGGAGTATAGGGTTTTGAAGTATGACCTAATGATTCTCTGGATTTCATAGGTATGTATTGTTATGTCCCCCTTTTCATTCTGATTCTGTTAATTTAGATTTTCCCCCTCTCTCTTCCTTTTGGCTAATTTGCATGCAGGTTTCTTGTTTGTTCCTGCCTTTCTCTGGGAGAAGACAGAATATCCAGCCTTGTAAGTTCTGACTCTCCTAGAATTGCATTAAGGTTACCCTGTAGCCGTGAGTGCTTGTTTAAGCCTTTAATAAATATTAATCCTTATATGATATATTGTATTGGATAATTTCAGCAATATCTGGTGCTCAACATGGGACTCAAACTCATGACCCCGAGATTAAGAGTTTCATACTCTACCAACTGAGCTAGCCTGGCCGGTGGGCATTGGCAGCCAAGATGGCAGTGCAGGTTCAGATAAGTCTTATTGACTCCAACTCACAATGGGGTACTAACTGCTACAAAACAAAGCCTCATACAGTTAGTGTGATCAAATAAAAACCCGAGTCAAAAGGCCAGTGGCAGCCACCACTCCCAACCATGGGTGGGAGTGCACAGGCCCAGTTACATGCACCCACACCTGCCCACAAAGCTCAGTACTCCTATAATTCTGTTCAGAAATCAGAACTATATGCTATATGCTGTTATTATGCTGTTATTGATTTTTACAGAACCTCTTAACCTAGTAAGTGACTCTCAATACACAAAAGGAGTTGTCTTACACACTGCGACTGCTGATTTCATCCTGACGATATGCAATTAACCTCATTGTTCATGCAACTATAGGATATCATCAGAAATAGAATTCATCCTGTGTACATAACACATATCAGGGCTCATACAGGCCTTCCAGGCCCTTTGGCACAGGGTAATGATGACATTGACCAGTTATTAATAGGAAATTGCTGGAAGCCTCAGAATTTTACAAGAAACATCACGTCAATAGCAAGGAATTAAAAAAGAGCTTTTCCATCACTTGGCATCAGACCAAGGAAATTCTATGGAAGTATGCTACTTGCTCCCTCTACAACCAACCACCTTTATCCACTAGAAGTAATCCCAAGGGTACACAGAAAAATAAGATCTGGTGAATGGATGTGTTTTACTTTTCAGAATTCAGAAAGATGAAATATGTACATCATACCACTGACACTTGGGAATTGCAATGGGCAACTGCCTTGAGTTCTAAAAACGCTGACACTATACTCACTCACCTTTTGGAAGCTATGGCCATAATGGGAATTCCTGCTCAAATTAAGATTGACAATGCTCTAGCCTATGCTTCCCAGAAAATGAAACAGATTTTTAGATATTATGAGGTAAAGCACATTACAGGAATACCACACAAGACAAGCAGTTGTGGAAAGATCTCATTGCACCTTAAAAGAGATGCTTCATAAACAGAAAGGTGAAATAAAAAAAAAAACAGGAAGAGATTGCATAATGCTTTGCTGACCCTGAATTTTCTTAATGCTTATGAGAAAGGAACTTCAGCTGCAGAGAGACATTGGGTAATAGAAAAGACTTCTGAGTTGAAGCAACCTATCAATTTCAAGGATGCACTAACTTCAGAATGGAAGCTGGGATATGTGCTTCGATGGGGTAGGAGATTTGATTTTGTTTCCACAGGAGAAGAAAAAATATGGTTACCAACAAAATTGATAAAGAGCCGATTTGAAAAGGAGACCCCTCCAGAGGAGAAGTAATGGCTCATATGCCGATATGACAATTGGATATGTGGTAAGGAACATTTACTTAACAAGGCTGGGGCAGGGTATCATTTTTGTTTTTACAGACGAGTAAATACAACAATATTCAAGACATTAAAAGGATGCTGAACACTTAGTCGTCTAAAGCTGAAGGAGATCATGTATGAGAGGATCACAAATGAAGAAATGTAAGAACATTTGGTACCAATATGCACTTTTAGGTAATTTCTCAATTCTCACTACTTTACATCTATATCTCCTTAAAAAAATTTGGTCCTGGTTTGATTATGAATAAGGCTGTCTTCAGAGTTGGAATAAGTGGCTTTCTCCCTCTCTAATCCCAAGCACATTGGTAAAGAAAACTTCAGAGATTCTGTCTCATATCAGAAAAGCCACCTGATGTGGGACAGAAGACAGCTAGAATATATAGGAACCAATATTATTGTACTCTTATTTTTAATCCTACTTCTCTGTGTATTTCCTCTTTTTAAACCTAAGAATCATATCTGCATGCAATTTTCTCCTGAAGACTTAAAATCTTCACTTGATATTAATACTATTTAGGTTTTCCACTATAAGCAACAATTTCTCCTACCAACACTCTTCAAATCATCCAGAAGAATGACCCTTCACCACCACAACAAGTCAAAAAAAAAAAAAAAAAAGAGAGGGAGACAGAGACAGAGAAAGAAAGAACCTGTTGTATATCACTCAATGATTACTTTTAAAATATAGACCATTCAGGACAGTTGCAAGATAGCTTAATGTCATATTTTTAACAAGATTTCCAGATGGACTTAACCAGTTCTCTGAGAATGCTTATAGATATTTATAGTCAGTCCATTACAACCCTAACCAGTGTTTTAGTTTTTACAGGACCCCACGGAGATGCCATCGCCCACAAGTCAGCAGGAAGCAACCTTATGAAAAACTATGCCCCTCCTCCAATAAGTTTTGTCCTCTGAGGGTTATGGATAATTATCATTTTGATAGGGTAGTTACAAGTTAAAATTGGGTTGCAGATAGAACATTAGTATAGACATAGGTAGGTTATTACTGTAAGGAATCCTGGCATTCTACATACCTAAGCCTACTGACTCAGGTGAGATGCACCTTGCACGGAGGCACGCCCCTGGGTGTGGCTACATAAACCCTGCAGTACTGCCTATGGAAGCACCTCCCCGGACCATGGCTGGACCCAGAAGCACCTCCCTGGACCTGGAAGCACCTCCCTGGACCTGGAAGCACCTCCCTGGACCCATGACGCATAACCGTGCATGCCCCTTCCCTTAAAAACAGCTGCAAGCGCATGCTTGGTCCTTTTCTCTGTCCCCTGACTTCTTTCTTGCTCCTCTGTGTCTTTACCCTCCTGGGACTCTTCTCTTAAATAAATACCATGTGTGACCTTGTTAGTGTGTGCTTGCTTTGAATCCAGGCACATAGACTAAGTTTTCATAATGAATGAATCATAATCCTTGTGTTGTGGTTCAGATCTGTAATCTCAAACCTTGGGAATTGGAGGAAGAAAGAACAAATTTTAAATTATTCTCCTTGGTATGAAGAGTTTGAAAACAACCCATAGTAGGTAAGACCATATCTCTTATTAAAAGTGGTAAATGTCAGTTTTAATTGAATAATAGGGACTTTTAATTTTATAAAAAGCAACTTTTTAATAAGTTTTTAAAAAGGTACTTTAATTTTAATCAAGTAGCCTGAAAGGACATAGGAATGCATTGAGGCACATGTCTTAGGAACCATGTGTTTCAATTTGTCTGTTGTTGTGACACTTTCCTAGTTAGCTTTAACTGTCAATGTGACATAGTCTAGAATCATCTAAGAAAGGCATGAGATATTTCAATGCTCAGAGTTGTCTGTGTGCATATCTATGAAGAATTGTCTTGACTGCTAATTGATATAGGAGAGCCCAGCCCACTGTGAGTGACACAATTCCCTAGACAGATGATCCTGACCTCTATAAAAAGCTGGCTATGCATGAGCCTGTGAATGAGCCAGCAGGTACTATTTCCACAAGCTTTCTGCATGAAGATTTTATGTCTGTTCTTGACTTCTACAGTGATAAACTTTGTCCTATAAGCTGAAATAGACCCATTCTTTCTCTAAGTATTTTTTGGCTATAACATTAATCACAGTAACATAAAAGAAATCTGAAACAAGAAAATCATTTTATTTTGAGTTTGTTTCCTCTATCTCTTAGGACAGCTCTATCAGTTAAGCCATAACTGCACTTAATTTCTTAATTTCTTCCTTGACCCAGAGGTGATTCAGCTGAGTGATATTTAGTTTCCATGAGTTGGTAGGCTTTCTTTGATTTTTGATGTTGTTGAACTCTAACTTTAGGCCCTGGTGGTCCGATATGTTACAAGGGATTATTTCCATTTTTTTTATCTATTGATATTTGATTTATGACCAATTATGTGGTCAATTTTGGAGAAAGTTCCATGAGGAGCTGAGAAATATGTATATTCCTTTACATTTGGTTGGAAGCTTCTTTAGATATCTATTAAATCCATTTGCATCATAACCTCTTTTAGACTTATTTCTCTGTTGAGTCTCTGTCTGGTTGACCTATCCAGGGTTGAAAGTGGGGTATTGAAGTCTCCCACTATTAGGGCGTGAGAATTGATGTGGGATTCAAGTTTTAGCAGTGTTTCTTTGACATAGGTAGGTGCCCTTACATTAGGGGCATACATATTTAGAATTGAAATCTCCTCTTGACATATTTTTCCTGTGTTGAATAAGTAATTACCATCTTGGTCCCTTTTAATTGCTTTTAGCTTAAAGTCTACTTTGTTAGATATTAGAATGGAAATCCTGTCTTGTTTCTTAGGACCATTTGACTGGAAAATCTTCTCCTAACCCTTTACTCTGGGCCTGTGTCTGTCTTTGTGCTTGAGGTGTCTTTCTTGTTGGCAACAGAAGAATGGCTACTCTTGTTCTACACATCTTATTAGTGTGTGTCTTTTTACAGGAGAGTTGAGTGCATTGATATTAAGGGATATTAGTGACTACTGATTGATATTTCCTGCTATTTTTGGTGGTAACTTGTCTGCATTTGCTTTCTCTGGTGTATTCTTCTATGGGATTATTGATTGTTTGTGGTTTCATGGGTGTATATGGGATCCTTAGGTTGGAGTTTTTCCTCTAATGCTTTCTGTAGTGCTGGATTGGTAGATAGGTATTGTTTCAGTCTGACTTTGTTATGAAATATTTTGTTTACTCTATGTTGATTGGTAATTTTGCAGGGTATAGTATAGTTTGGCATCCATGCCCCTTTAAGATCTGTATAACTTCTGATCAAGCACTTCTAGCTTTTATCATTTCCATTTAATATTCAGGTGTTATTCTGATGGGTCTGCCTTTATAGGTAAGTTGGCCCTTTTCTTTGGCAGCTCTTAAAATTTTTTCTTTGTTCTGTATGTTTTGTGGCTTGATTATTATGTGGCACACTGACTTTTTTTAGTGGTCATATCTATTTGGTGTTCTGTAAGCTTCTTGTATCTTTAGAGGCATTTCCTTCTTCAAGTTAGAAAAGTTTTGTTGATTTTATTGAAAGTTTCTATGATTTTATTGAATACATTATCTGTGCCTTTGAACTGGTATTCTTCTCCTTCTCTTATTCCTATTATTTTCAAGTAAGATCATTTCATGGTGTCCCAGATTTCCTGAACATTTTGTGTTATGGCTTTTTAGTTTTAGTATTTTCTTTGACTGATATATCTATTTGAAGTATGTATAAATCTTATCTGAGAGTTTACTGAAGGTTCAAAGCCTGTGGAAAACTTGGTTGCTGGATGGACTCAGAAAATTGAGATGTCCTGTTGTTGGTAATTGCTGTGGCATTTGTCTCTGACTTTCTAAATGTGGGAATAGTATACAATAAAAATAATAAACCTTAGCACAGCTATGGTCAGTTTGCCATAGGCTGACTCCATTGCAGCTGCAAAGGCTAAAATATATACTAGTGACACTTTCTATCCCACAGACTTTGTGAACCCAACACAGTAATTGCCTAGAGTGCACAAGGTCTTTGGTTTTGTCAAAAAACAAAAAAAAAGAAAATGTTATATTCATTCTATGTTGATTCACATCATGCACTCCAATCCCACTCTTCCCCCTTCCTTTTCCTTCACATCTGTGTTCTACCATTGCTACCTTTCCTCCAAACAATACAAAATGTAAAAAAAAACCAAACCCCAAATTTATAACAAACAATTCTTGCAGAAGAAGCTGTAGTACAGTCCAGTAAGTCATGCAGTATACAATTTAGGCCATACATCTTTAAGTGTTCCTGGCCTATGGCTTCTAATTCACTATCAAGAAGTGACCCTCACTGGGACTAGGCCCTTCACATGCCCCAGCAATTCATAGATAAGGAGGATGTTAGATTACTTATAGCCATGGTACTGGGTCAAGTCTTTAGCTGGGTTGGTCAGCCTAACAGATTTTTTTAATCTTTGCCAACAAGGTGACCTCTCTAGGATAGCCTGAGATGGCTCACACACTGTAGTAGGCAGAAAGGAGAGAGGTCAATTCTCCTGCTTCCATGTACTGGCTTACCCACCCTAACACAACAATTGGACAGCTCTACTGTCTTGTCCAGGTGAGGTGGCTGACCCACTCTCCCAATTGCTGCAATTAGTGAGGTTGACATTGCTTTTCTGTTCTCAGGCCCCATATAAGTCAACTCTCCCACAAGCTGCAGACATGTGCTCACATGGGGCAGACATCTTTTCCTCACTCTTGCCAATACAAGATAGACAAAGGGAGATGGAAACAGCTCTTCAATTCTCACACATTCTGGGCCAGCTCACCTGCTCTCCCACCATCATGGTAGTTGTATTGTGCTAGTCAGTCAAGGTTCTGGGCCCATTATCCAGGTCCTACAGTTGGTGAGGGATAGGTACAGTTCTCCCAAGTGGTGCAGCTAGTGAAAAGTCAAGTTAACTCTGTATCCTTAAACTGTCTTCCAGGGTATCAGGAGCAATGACATCTACACAGACTGAGGCTTTGGCAGGGCACTGGATCCAGACATGTTGTTTGGCAGCAGCCTTGGCCCAGAGGACATAATGGCATCAAGTCAGTACAAGCTACTCAGATCTTCAATTCCAGTAGAAGCACAGCCCTGGGAGTCTAACATAGTCCTAGGTGGAGGCCCAGACCCTTGCCTACATCTATGTGGGCTTTGGTAGGAACACAGGCTATGGACATTAACATAGATCCCAAATGTAATTAGAACAAGAACCCAGACTTGTCTCTAGGTTGCAG
>PVIH01030062.1:0-12687 GCA_004025045.1 Sigmodon hispidus
TCCTTCTTCTATTCCTATTATTCTCAAATTAGGTCTTTTCATGGTGTCCCAGATTTCCTGAACATTTTGAGTTATGGCTTTTTTAGTTTTACTATTTTCTTTGACTGATATATCTATTTGAGCTACTGAGTCTTCCACTTCAGAGATTCTATCTTCCATCTCTTGAACTCTGTTTGTTATGCTTGTATCTGTGGTTCCAACTTTTTTCTTCAGATTTTCTATTTCCATCTTTGCCTCATTTTGTGGCTTTTTTATTGCTTCCATTTCAGCTTTTATTTCAGCTTTTAGTTCCTGGCATGTTCCTTTCATAGATTTGTTCATCTCCTCCAATTTTTTGTTTGTATTTTCTTCTATTTCTTTAAGGCTATTTTTCATATCTTCTTTGAGAGCTTCGATGATCATCAAAAAGGAATTTTTGGTGTTGCTTCCTTCTGTTTCCTCTTCATTGCTCAGTTCAGGTCTTGTCTTTGTAAGATCGCCACTCTCTTCTGGAGTTACCATGTTGTTCTTTGTATTATTATGTAATTTTTTGCACTGATGTTTGCCCATGGCTTCAGTGGTTCACGATTAAATGGCTCCTGGTCAGTTGTGGCACTCGGGCTTGTGTGCCTCCTGTCACTTCTCTGGTCAGGGTCTGAATCTGCCCTTCAGAGACCTCAGAATTTATCTATTTGCTCAGCTTGAGGTCGAGGTGGGTAGCCATGCAAATTCCCTCAGCAGCAGCTGTGGGTATGGTGGCAGGCAGACTTTATCTGCACCTGCTACAGAGTTTGCTGGGACTTACTCTGCAGACAGCACCTGGTCCCGGAACCGAAACTGATGGGAGCTCCACTCTCCCTCCCTGGCTGGGATATAGGTGCTTGGGCCTGGTGACCCCTCCTCACCTCTGGGCGGGGTCTGAGTCTGTTCTTCAGGGACCCCTGTAGTTATCTGTTTGCTCAGTTCGAGGTTGAGGTGGGTAGCCGTGCAAATTCCCTCAGTAGCAGCTGTGGGTATGGTGACAGGCCAACTTTATCTGCACCTGCTACAGAGTTCGCTGGGACTTACTCTGCAGACAGCACCTGGTCCCGGAAGCGGAAGCGAAACCGATGGGCGATCAACAAACTTTTAACCCTATGCCTAACCATATTTAAGGATGTAGTTGGAACACAAAGTTTTTCCCTTTATCTTGCTTTGATGATCTAATCTTTAGTCGACCCCCACCAAAAAAAACCTGGACCAACCTCTCCCACTTTGTGCCATAAACCAAAGCTGACAGTTACTGCCTGTGTGTGAATCTTATCACCCCTCTCTATGACCCCGAGAAATTCAAGCCCCGAACTGGCTGTCCAAGGAATACCTGCCTGCTGAGTATTTAAGCGTATGCCTTCACTGTTGGAGTTGTCCTGCCAATAAGGGTCGTGCCGATAAAGATGGTGAACTAAAAAGAACAGTGTGAAGATTTTTCTTGGGAGTTCCTATAGATAGATACTCATTGGCAGTAGAAGTGTATTACTTGGACCCTGAGAAAAAGCTTTGTTGAGGCTGGTTCCCCCAAGGCTTTCTTTAGTTTTGGGTGGGTGGAGAAGTAGGGTGGATCGGGAAGGAGTTAGGAGGAACTGTAATTAGAATACATTGTATTTTTAAATCTATTTTCAATAGAAAAATCCAATCCCAGAAATGTTGATGGTATTGGAGGTACAAAGGATTTGGAAAGTGTTTTTTAAAAAAATCTGATTATGCACACACATAGACAGTCAAATATGAAAGATTTTCAAACAGGTGAGTTTCATTTTGCAAGTCAGATAAGAACCATAGAGACAGTAACTAAGAAACAGAGGGCAGACTGAATCACAAAGCACATTCAAACAGACAGGCAGGCATCAAATTAATAAAGATATAGACTCTTTTATTGGAGTATAGATCCTGCCCCATTCTCCATGCAAAATGGAAGCCCTGTTGTCTTTGAAGACTTCAGATAGAAATTCACCCAATATTCACTCTCATTGACTTGTTTAGCAGCTGACTCAGTCCTGCCAAGATTCCTGGACCCCACCCTTCCCTTGGGTATGTCAGTTTCCAGTTTTGTTGTTACAGATGATCATATGTTTAAGCTCTTAACATCAGGCCCATCTACTTTAATACGGTTTTTAAAGGCAGAAGTATAAAGTCATGCTGGTTAGGGTTACTAGCTTCTGGAACAGTGGTTCTCAGCCTTTGGTTTGCTAACCAATTACAGATCAAATGGCCCTTTCACAGGACTCACCTAAGGCCATCAGAACACATAGAAATATTTACATTACAGTCCATAATAGTAGAAAAAGTGTAGTTATGAAATAGCAATGAAAATAATTATATGGCTAGAATCAGCACGGCATGAGAAATTGTATTAAAGGGTCTCAGCATTAGCCAGGATGAGATTCACTTTTTGTGTTCTTTTCAGCTTCAAGGGGCATCTGCACTCTGCAGCTCCCAGCCTGGCCTTGGCATCAGTCTCAGGTCTGCTTCTGACTGCGACCTTCTTGCTTCCTCTTGTCACTTGTCATCATATGGGGTTAACCTAAATAATCCAATCAAAAGGTCCTATCTGATCACAGGTTCAGAATCTGTTTTGTGTCATGGTATCATTGAGATGGAGATGTCTTCAGGGAGGATACGTTTATGCATGCCATTGTGCCCTAGTTTACTTTCTACTGCTGTTATAAACACCATGCCAAAAGATAACTTAGGGTGGAGAAGGCTTATTTTATACTTTTATGGCACACTTCTATCACTGAGGGAAGTCAGCAGAGACAGGAACCACAGAGAAAGGCTGCTTACTGGCTTGCTTTCCATGACTTTCTTACTTTTTTCTTAAAAATTTTAAAAACATATTTTAACTTTTAGTGTGTGTGTGTGTGTGTGTGAATATTTTGCTTGCATGTATCATTTTTGTCTATGCACCGTGCTTGCACAATGTCTGCAGAGGCCAGAAGAGGGCATTCTATCCCCTTTTACTGGAGCCACATATCATTGTGAGCTGCCATGTGAGTTCTGGGATTCAAAGCCTGGTCTTCTGAAAGAACAGACTGTGCTCATAAACATTGATCCATATCTCAAAGCCAGCCGTCAGTTTGCTTTCTTGTAGAACTAGGACCACCCACTCAGGGATAGCAGCACTCACAGTGTACTGAGCCCTCTCCTGTTAGTTATTAATCAGGAAAGTTCCCAACATGTAAACAAGGTCCAGAAAACAAACATTGTATGGTTTTTCTCATACATGGAGTTAGCGTTTAAGCTTTCTATATGCTTGTTTCATTTAGAATAAGCACAGAGATTAGGTTTCTAGAAAGGAGCCATGAGGAGAAGGAGATCTTCCAAGGAAGAGAAAATAGAATATGGTGTTATAAAGGAATAAATTGGAACTAGTATAAAAAGATTAGAGAGAGGTCTCAGGCGAAGCATCTGAGACCAGATATGTCATGAATCCTAGAAGGAAATCTACTATTATAATTCTGCTAAATGAACATAGCAATAACATCACTGCTAATGGCTCCTGCCATTACTCAACCTCCATCACAGACACTTCTTGCAGTACATGACAATTAACTCAGAGAGCCACAACTGGACAATGAACAGAGACCGAGAGAGCTTGGAGAAGTCAGCGTTAAACTGGATGCCTTTATCAAATCCCTCCCCTCAAGGTTCAGGAATTATTTATGCAAAAGTGAAGACAGAAAGACTATAATAACCAGAGGTCCAAGAAAAGAGTGTGTTCCAGGCACAGCAAAGCCAACACACATATGGACTTACATAAATGGTGACAGCATGCGTAAGACATGCACAAGTCCAAACCAGACAAGCCTTAGCATGTATTGGAAAAGCAGCCACCAGGTCCCACTTCCAACCAAGAAGATATTTGCAATTGATACGTGATGAAAGAGAGAAAATCAGTTTCCTCCAGTAGAATGGCACTAAATACATCAACTCAAGGGCAGGTCTCACACTCAGAAGTAACTGGACAGTACAAAACAGACTCTACTATTTTTGTGAGCTTTTGTTTTGGTAGTTTTGTCATTTGGGGTTTATGTTTCTTTGTTTTGATTTTTGTTCTTTTTTATTTAGACAGAAAGAGCATGATTTGGGTAGATTGGGAGGAGGAAGGGGAAAGAATATGTTCAAACTATACTGTATGAAAAGAAATTAAAGACAATTAATTGTGTATAAAGAGAATTCCCAACAAACAACCTGTGTGATAGAGGCAGCTCCTCATATGAAGTCTCCTCTTTGCGGGTGACTCTAGTTTTGTGTCACCTTGGCAAAATTTACTAGCACATACAAACTGACAAAAAAACATTTCCGCCCATGTCTAAAACCATCATGAGAAAGAACTGAGAAACTGAGATATTCCATGGGTATTAATATGATAACAATCAGGAAGTCATGTGTTGTTACTGTTGTGCCCAAATTCCCCAAAGAGACCACCAGGGACTGGAGAAGTCCAGAATGCAACAGCAAGCTTTATTTATGTAAATACAAGCCATGGCAGGGAACCCAGTCCAGCTCTTGCCATAGCAAGATCAGGAGGGGCTCCTGAGGGGAGCTTAACAGCCACTTATAAAGGGGAAAAAATCACAATTTGGAGTTACTCTAGTACAAGGTTGTGTGCTGACAGCTAATCTGGGGGAATTTCTCCTTGAATCTGGGTTAAAGAATGATGGTGGTGTATTTTGACTAGAGCATTTAGTGGTCAGGTAGCAGGGTCAGGATGATATAGATTCTGCAATCAGAACTTAGGTCATGCTGCCCCTCTGTGATCACTAGTTTCTAGCAATAGTCTCTGGGAACTCTGTGAGGGACTCTTTCTCAGGGCTTTGTTTGCTTTAGTTCTGCATAGTACTCTAAAATGGAAGACTCCTTTTAGCCCTGGACCCCACCTGGATCATCCAGGTGTCCAGCTCATTCTCTCCTAGAACTGGGCAAGCTCCTGCCAGGAATGTGGAACTGAACTCTATTTTATTTCTATGGCTACTAGAATACAAAATGGCATTTCTTGAGCTAAGTTTACTCTCTTCAATTACAGTGTGTTTCAGCTAATGTAAATCCTGAAGAAGAAGCCACCCATTTCCTGCCTTGTATTCTGTGAAGGCCTTTTTGCTTCACAGGTATCACTGTACCACTAACATCCTGAACCCCCACATAGAGGACAAGCATCCCAAGGGATACAGCCAGTGAGAAGCTCTCTTCTACCTCAAAGAAGAGAACCTCCTGTCTTTTATTGCCTTCTGTTCCCACACCTCACTTCTTAGAATAGGTACATAGCGGGAAAAGACATGGAGGACCAAATTCTATAAAGCCCAGTGCTGGCTAGATTCAGATGATTATTCTCAGGGCCAATAGGCATCCTTTGACTTTCTTGATGGGCCTCATATTTTACTGTTTGAAATCACCCCGCAAATTATTGTTCTTGTGTTCAGCTTTCAAGGTGTCAATTAAAGACAGACATTGAATACATATTGATACATTGCCGTCTTAACATTCACTGTTCTTCATGTGGGAATGGGCTGATTGAGTTGGGGGAGGGACAAAGAAGGAAAAGAATGAAATCAATACCTTGATAGAGGGAACCATTGTGGGGTTAGAGAGAAAGTTGTTGCTAGGGAAATACCCAAGAACTCACAACCATGACCCCAGCCAAGACTCCAAGCAATAGTAAAGAAGCTGCCCAAACTGGCATTCCCCTATAATCAAATTGATGAACTCCCTAATTGTCACCATAGAACCTTTGTCCAGCAACTGATGGAAGCAGATGCAGAGATCTACATCTAAGCACTGGGTCGAGCACCCAGTCCAGTTCAAGAGAGGGAGGAGAGATTATATGAGCAAAGGGGTCAAGATCATGACAAAACCCAGAGAGAGATCAGACCCGAGCTATTGGGAGCTCACTGACTCTGAACTGACAGCTGGGAAACCTGCATGGGAATGAACTAGGCTCTCTGAATGTGGGAAGTTTATGGCGCCCCGTTAGTGAAACCAGAATTTATTCCTGGTGCATGACATCTTGACGCCCATTCCCTACAGAGGAACACTTTGCTCAGCCTTAATACTAGGATGAGGGATTTCGTCTTATCTCAACTGAATATGCCAGACTACATTGGCTCATCCTGGGAGTCCTTACCCTCTCTGAGGAATGGATGGGGGGATGGAGTAGGGGGAATCTGGGGTATTACTGGGAAGAGGGGAGGGAGGGGGAACAGTGGTGGCTATGTTAAAAAAAAACTTTTATATAGAAAAAGAAAATGAGGGGCTGGAGAGATGGCTCAGCGGTTAAGAGCACCGTCTGCTCTTCCAGAGGACCCTGGTTCGATTCCCAGCACCCACATGGCAGCTAACAACGGTCTGTAGTTCCAGTTCCAGGCAAACACCAAGGCAAATAAATAAATAAAAAAATAAAGTTTAATAAAAAAAAAAGAAAAAAAAATGAAAAAAAATCCTGTTCTTAAAACCACGTGAACCTAGCCCAGACTATACATTGAGGCATTCTTTCTGACCACATAAATAGTAAACAACCAGATGAGAGAAGGAAATTTTTCTAACTGCCAGTTGGACAGGATAACATGTGAGAAGTGGGGCTGACACCACTCAGCCACTCAGTACAAAAGCTAAAATAAGTTTCATGTGTTCCAGAGCACCAAGAAAGAAGCAGGAAGTGGGGCCTGGAGTGTGACCCTGGTTATACTTAAGAGTAGTCAGTTTGGGCCTGGGGGAATTAGGTCTGAGAGCAAACAGAGGAATGCAGCTCAACCGCCTGGAGCTGCCTGAAGGAACTGTTTTCCTTCAGAAAGTGACAGGGACTACAGACACAAGAAGGCGGAGTGCAAGGATGTTCTAGGCTTGTTTTGAGCCATCAGGGCACTGATTTTCCTGCTTTCCCCTCACTGTTCCAGACGAACAACCTTAATATGATGAGAAGCAAGCCTTGCTAACTCCAGAAGCTTCTATTGTAAATACTCTAGGAAATACACAGTTCCCCTCCACTCTCAGGGTGAAAGGCAAGGATAGGCTCCTGAGGCTGGGTCTTTCAGAGGACAGGCTCCTCCTAGGTCCAAAATTGAGCCCTTGGTGTTTAGTGCCAGCTAAAAAGTTAAGCACCACTTAAAATGTATTCTGTGGTATTTGAAAAGAAAATGGTTGCCAAAGGTATATGAGAACAAAAACTTGAGCATTTTACCTAAGAAACACCACTACCCTGCTAGGGAACCAGGGACCAGGCATGCATTTAATAACTAAAAATCCTCTCAGAATTCCTAGACCACATTCTTCACGTTTTTGTTTTGGGACAAAGGATATAAGTCTTCAAGAAAACAAAAACTGACATAAAGAAGATATAAAAGCTTGTTTATTAATCAAATTGCAGTGTTAACAAAAACTTATCAGCAAAGGCTTAGCATTGGTCAGCTCCTGGACCAAAGAGGGATGGAAAAAAAAAAACAAAAAAGTTAGGTTACAGATCATGAATACAGGGCAAACAAGACTAGAACAGAGTTGAAGAATCCAAACCCTGAGTGAGCTAGTGATAGACCTCAGTGGGTAGTGTTTGATTTGCAAGCTCAATTCCCTAAATTTACTCCCCAGCACAAGTAAAGAAAAAAATAAAAACCAAAATAAACTACCAGAGCTAGAGATGAAGCTCAGTGGTAATATTTGATTTGCAAGCTCAAGGCCCTAAATTCACTCCCCAGCACAAGTAAAGAAAAGAAATTACCTGAGCTACAGCAGTAGCTCAGTGATAACAGTGTTGGTTTTCCATGTTCAAGGCCTGGAGTTCACTTCCAACACTAGCAAAAGCAAAACAAAACTAGCTGTGACAGCCATTTCCAATAATAAAAAAAAAAATTGACACAGCTATTGACAACTTATTTCAGTACAGGACTTGCATGTCAATACTTTTCTGTTTAAGGTATGAAAAATGTATATAATCTGTATTTAATTATCACAGTATTTGTAAAATAGGTACTGCTTGGGAATAAACAGTTTTTGTATTAAAAGCAAAACAAGAAAATTTTACCAGGCCCAGAAAATCACATGTAGGACCATGGGGAATAGGTGACTCTTTCGTATTAATAAGCCTTAGAAGGCAGGTTTTCCACCTAGCTAAAAAGCAAAGAACCCATCTAAAATAAGCACAAACAATATCATCCTCCCTAGACAGCCTCTAGGGGAGGTTCTTATGAGACAGCACCCCATTTTTAGGTTCTGTTTCCATCAACACAGTCTTGGGGAGTTGTGCTGTAAACCTTGCAGGTGGGTGACCTATTGGCTTGCACCGTGCATGGGGCTCTGAGAACCCTGGCTCTCCTTGTGTTCATTCTCCCTTTTGTGGATTTTGAAGTGTCTCATCAGGCTGGATTTGTGTTTATAGGTTTTCTTACAGTATCCACACATAAATGGTCTCTCACCAGTGTGTTTCACTTGGTGTGAAATAAAATGTACCTTCCCTCTAAAGCCTTTCTTACATATAAAGCAGTAGTAAGGTTTGGGAGCTACCTGAGTACTCCCAAGTTCTTTCAGGCCCAGCAGATACATAAACTCGCTCTTACACACCCTACATTTCCGTCTTTCTTCATCAGTATAGGCTGCCTGTGACTCACTAACGGTTGCTGCCTGAGTAAATGAATTGCTGGACATTGCATGCTCATGGCTAGCCTCCTCCTGGAAAATGAACTGGTGTCCAGAGGGGTCTGACCTATGGGAGGGCCCTGGCTCATCTCTAGGTCCCCCTTGTACTATGTTTCCTATGTGAATTTCCAGGTGAATATTACATTGTTGCTGGTGAACAGAGCATAGCGCTGACTGCTCATTAGGGAGAGGCATTTCATCATGAGGAGCCTCTATCTGGACTTCCTGGGAAGCCTCTGGCATCTCTTGTTCATTCTGGTCTTCTGAGAACTCCTGGTTTTCCTGAGGCCCCTTGAAGTCAGACAGCAGCTGTTCTGGGGGTTCTTCCCCAGGAGGTTCCAGATCTTTGTACTCTTTGGGTAAATGAAAATCTGGGAGCGAAACAGAAAACAGAGTCATCGCTTTGCTGACATATGTTCATCATTAAACGCTCCCAGTATCAAAAGCTGAAATAAGGAATGGAAATGGTGGGTGTTACTGAGTTGCATAAAAAGAAATGCTCCAAGGGTGGTTGGAAGCTCTCAGGCAGCACCACTGACCTCCCCTCCTGGATGAAGATTCCCTTTCTCTCCCCTTTCTTCCGGCTAGCCTCTGGTAATTGCCCCACCTGCAGAGCCCAGCAGTCCCTCCACTGATGTCTATCTTACCAGGTCAGAGAACAAGCTCCAGAGGGGCTGTGCTATTGCATGCCAGAGGGAAGAGGGAGGGACAGTTGGAAACTTCATTACAAACTGTCTCAGAGTTCATTCAGCCTGCTGTTTTGGACACAAGAAATCCCTCCATCTATTTCCCTGTCAGTTAGGGTTACTTCACCAACAGCCCCTGACAAACACTGTCTGCTTTTGTTTTATAATTTCTAGAATACAAGGTGAATGCTGGCAGGAGCCTCCTATGCTTAGTGAAAAGCTAGTCTCCCGTCATCTACAGAAGTGGTGAGACTATCCAGGCTTAAAGTTGATGAACTGAAAGCATCCCACATGGATCTTAGAGGGAAATATTTAACTGGAAAGCAAATCTCCAAGAAAATCTTTCTAGTCTTTTCAACTGGAGACTAAGGAACTCTCCCACTGGCTGCCAAAGTGTGTGTGCACACTCCATTGATTGCATTGATTTTTAAGCCAACCCAGAATATCTGTAGGTTTGCTTTTCACTGAAGTTTAGAAGTGCATTTTTTTCTGAAAACAACACAAGTAACCACCAGCTATTGTTTTTGCCTGTCAACGTAAGGCCCACAAGGTAATGTCTCCTGGCCCTTACTTGCTCCTTGCACCCTCCTGCAGTCCTAATGCCTCAGTAGACAGCCTGTATTCACGTGTTTAAGTATTTGCCACCTGTACTGCTCTACATGACATATGAGTTCCAATAGATTGTAATTCAATGAACATCTTAAACAACCTTGCTCATTCTAATATCATCCTTAGTGATTCAGCAACATGTGCCTCAGATGCATATACCTCCTACATCCTAGGCAACCAAAACCCTGTTCCTAAGAATCTCATTCATTCTTCTCTTCAGATTCTTCACTTATAGCCCATTCTAGCCTAAGCCATTGGCCAGTCCTATCCCCATCCTCAGTTCCCACACTCCATTTCTTCACATTGAATAAAACAACATCCCTTGATGCTAAGTGAACTTGATACTTATTGAAGATATGTTCATGTATTTCCACACTGCTTCCTTCTGTCTGCCTACCAAGGTGGTGAGAACATCCAGATCTCTTGTCACAAGGCTGTGATCAAACTGTTTGTGGAGAACCAAGGTAGATGGTGAAGGGAACATAAACTAAAATTGGCATGAGTTATGGTTGAAAAGTACAAAGGTAATTTGGGAGGGCATTTGACTGTGTCTATTATGTGTAGAGAACTGATAACTCAACCTGACCCAAAGCTATGAAAGAACTTGAGCTCTCAAAATAAAACCAAAATCAGGGAGTAGGGGATCCCTTGCCTTACCAATATTCAGAAGGGTCCTGAGTTGGTCATTAGCAAGAATGTTCATGTCCAGTGGATTTTCAAGGAGCTCTCTGGCAGATTCCATGAGCTGGTGTGCAGGTGGCCTCACATGCATGTTTGTTGGTGTGAGTAATGCACTCATCCGCTCCAGTTCTTCTAAGAGCATATCACGCATGTTGATCTGAGGAAATATTAGAACTCATTATCCTAACGGAAATACAGATACTTTTACCTCCCTGCAAATCATTAACCAACAGCAATGCAAGGAGTTTTAAGATTTCCAGCAACCACTGGGCAGTGATAGCATATGCCTTTAATCCCAGGACTTGAGAGGCAGAGGCAGGCAGGTTTCTATGAGTTTGAGGCTATCTGAATACCAGGACAGACATGGATACAGAGAGAAACCATGTCTTGGAAAATCATTTTTAAAAAGATTTCCAGCAACCACGGGAAACAACACATATAAAGAAAGAGGTGCAGTCAAATACATTCATACTCACAAGTGATTTATAGCTACACTGGCCACATTTCAATTACTCAAAAGTCAGAATAGGTACATGGCTCCTGTGCTGAGCAGGGCATGTCTAGGCCCTTGAAGATAAGACTTTATATTGCAAAGAAAATCAGAAAGACAGAGAAAGTAAGCGAAACCATTCACTCGTGATACCTTCAGGAGCCAGTAACCTTTGGCAGAGTCCTGTCCATGCAGTGAACTGCCCTGGAGCTGAAGCTTCTGCAAAGCAGCCCCTGTCCCAAGCTGAGATCATGAATCTCAGCTGGCTGCTCTTGCTGCTTCCTCCTACGGACACTCCCCTGTGCTCAGCCATGCCTTCCCTGAACAGAGGCTTCAAGAAGTGGCTCCACACAGGAGACAAGATTGCCTCCATTATCAGGTCTTTTGGATATGCTGACAGGAGCTGCTACTGCAATTTAATGGGCCAAAGATGGGTATATCATTCACAAAGCAGAACTCTCTTCCTAGACTTTCCCAAATTCAGAACTCTCTTCCTCAAACATTCATAAAAGAAAAACCCTAACCAGAATCATATATTATTACATATTTCCATATAACTTAGATTTCCTACAGATTGATAATCAGAGAGAGATCATAGTATTTATTGTTCCTATTTACCCAAACCAAAGCTCCTTGCATGGCATTTGTATGGTTTACGTGAGGGAAAAGTAGCTATCTGCTTAAAGATGTCACATGACCAAGCACAAAATGTCCATAGGATGGGAAATCTGTTGTTAATTCCTCGCTGTCCTACCACAGTAATAGTAAGCAGAGATATAGGCATAGAACCACTTCGTGGTCTTTTCAGATAAAGCAAAGCCCAAGTACCTTTATGCAAAAGTTAATAATGCTTCATAGTAAACTATGTTCCTTTTTTTTCTATCCTTTCTAGACTCTACTTGACTTTGGGTTTTCAAACTGTTCTATAAAGATCCTAACAATACATATCTCAAGCCATGCAGCAGCACAGTGATGCTTTCAGTAACTTATGCTGCCTGAGAATTTCACTTAAAGACAGTGAAGCGTTTCTATTTGTGTGTTGTAAAGAGAGTAACAGGGTCAGGTACAGGGGGGAACCAATGACCCCCTTTGCTGACTCCAGCAAAAGAAAAACGTTGGAAAGAATTTCGGGGAAGGCTAGTGGCTGCAGAATGACACAGGGACAGAATGTCTCATCTTGACCCAGCTGCCTTGGCACTTCTTTTGGTCTGAGGACAAGAAACCCCAGCGCTGTTCTCACCTTGGTGTCTGGTCCCCAGCTGTCTTTCGGCAGGTCTTCTATCAGGGTGAAAATTCGTTCTCTAATCTCCGGGCTGAGCATGTTCCTTCTGGTCTCCGTGTCTGCGGGTAGAATTTGCAGGAATTTCTCCATCACAGACAGCGCTAGGATCTGTTCCACAGACCGTGTCTGTGGCCTCAGCCATTGAAAGCAAAGCTCCCATAGTTGGCAGAAGGCCTCTCGAAGCCCAGCTGCATCCTCATACTGGAACTGCCTGAAGCGCTGGTGAGAGGCTTCCCAGGCTGTGTCATGCTCTTGAGGCTGAGGGTCCTCCTGGCCCCATGGTGGGGCTTGCATGGCAGATC